>JTDE01000654.1:49941-102805 GCA_014338405.1 Paragonimus skrjabini miyazakii
CTGTCTATTCATCGATCCGTCACTATGCATGTGTGTGCCTCATGCTCCCAACTGCCACCCTTTCCTCGTGCAGTCGTGGTAACGCACGTGTATATACAAATACTTTTAGTCCATTTCGTCTTGGTGCCCGTTTCCTCCCTCGGTTTTGCATTGCTGCTCAATCAAGATGTGTTCCGTCCTGTTTCTATGACCGGTTACCTTCTTTCCTTGCTTTCTAGATCGTGTTTTGACTTTGTTTTTGCCTGTCTCTCTGGTTTTGTTCTTCAGATTTGGCGGTATGCATAGATTCTCCTCCCTTCGAATTGTTTGTCCTAACCTCGTCTAGATTTTGCTTGATGCGCTCTGTTACATCAGTCATTCACCTTCCCACTCAAGTCAGAACACGTGTATAATACGTATTTGATATAAATATTATACTAGTACGCCAATATCGAATTCGGTCGTTCGATTGCGCAGACCATATAGTTAAACACACAGAGTGAAAATGGACTTTGGTTTAATTAAATGTTGACTTTTGGCTCATCCCCACCTTACCAAAAATGACAAAGTTCCAGGAAATAAATCAGTACCATCTAATCCACGATGGATCACAAGTCATCGGCAATGTGCGAAACAGGTTCACCGTTGTAGTGGCAACTTCAATGGGAACTGATCGCATAGTTTAATACTCGGACTCCTGGGCACTTGATACTAACCACATTCGCTCACACGATCAGATTTGAATTCTGCAGACAAGCGACGCTGTCACTAGTATCCGGTTCAGCGACCGACCGCCGAGCATAACTGGAATGAACCAGTTCTCAACAGGTTGAAGTATACTGCCCTGGAGAGTGTGGATCATGATGTTTCAAGATATTAAGATTCTTAACATAGCCTATATAAGCGCTGGTCAGTTGTTTGAGGGACGTGGAGATTGTGCACGGACCGTTGAAACTGAGCCCTTGAAAGAGATTATCGGTGGCTCATTTAGATTGCGACAGAAAAAAACCTTCGCCTCTGAACCGATTTTACACCAGTTATCTCAATTTTCGGCATCCTCATTCACACTGTGACACCGAATCATTGGCTGGCTGTCGGTTGCACGGTCCAAGATAAAACAGAACTCTCATTGTCTTACATAATCAACTTGTTCGTCGGGCACAGCCCTCTTCGAAAACGTCTGAGGCTACGTAGGTTGTAGAAAAGAAGAACCAGAGTTACTACATAATCTTAGCAGTCGCTTCGTCACTCGTGTCAGTGAACTGATCGAGCGCGTCTCAGAAAACATAGATGGATTGGTCACCGCAAGATGACAACACGTTCTTAAGGTCGCTTTCCACTTTTCCCACTAAAGTTGGTAGGTCTTTTTTGTGTCGTTTACACGCTCAGTATTTTTAAGGGGTATGTTTATTTCTTTCCTTATTCTGTTGAAGAGTTGGCTAAAGTAATTACCAGTGTTGTTGTTAGAGTTTCAACTGAGTTAACCTAGCATTCACTTTATGACACCGTTCCCTCAGTGCACGTGTTTGTTTGCATGATCACTCGTAGAGTCGACTTGACTCGATTCTCTGTTGTACTGCCTGTTCTTTTCATTAGGTTCTGTTCCCTACTGCATTGCGATTCTTACTCAAATGCTTTGTTAGGTTTATCTAGACATACGAACAGTTGGTATCCTCAGTGTGATTGGTACAAACAGTGTATGTGGATTGCGGAAGTCTACGGCCGGATCCGATCGGCTTAAGACTAGAATCCCTGCTGCAAGTTCCTAATACTGTATCCATCTTCAGCAGATGCCCGGATCACGGTGGTTGAGTCTTTTTATAGGTTTTTTTCTATCTCGGTGCGTTTTCTAACAGAGTGCATGTTCATTTCACTTGCCCGGACGTTTGACCAGCGTACTCAGGTAGACATTATATGAAGCCTGTCTTATAGATATAGTTGGTACGATCCTGTCTAGGGAAGTCGTTAGCTTTCGCAGAATTGATCTGAGTTGTAGTATTTAGATTTTTGGTGAGAAGTGGAGAAGCGGTTGATTTCAGGTAGAAAATCATACGCATTTGATCCCAGCTCTCATATTCACTTAGACTTTCTAACCAGCCTCTTCGTTAGTTGTGTCACGGTTCTGACTGTCTATCGACGATTGAACGGTTTTGGAACCGGCTATCCTTGCTAGCACTGCAATTAACCGGCTTATTTTGACCTTCACTCATTCTGACTGTTTTCGTTCCTCGATGATCAACTCGTCCGATCAGACTTTACTAATGTAATGAAGCATCTAGCGGTCGGTACCGTTATTGAACTTCTTTGGTCTGTTGGTTCATCACTCGTGCACTAAATCTGTAGCTAGTTTCTCATGTTTCGTATGTGATCTGTCGCGGATGGATGAGGGCCAACTTCATCATTTACAATACGTGATCGAACCGGTAAGGAAATTGACAGATACAGGTGATCACCGCTGTGCTGGAAGCTGCTGACCGTGAAGCTTATAGCATGGATTTGGTACGGTTCAGGGTCTTAACTATAGGTTTGACTTTAGCCTATTGATGATTTTTTTTCTCAAATTGTTTTTTTCCTGCCATCATGCCTTCGAAAGTACCGATCTCAGATGTTAAAGAGTCTGCGATCCAGTACGTGATCCCGAAGATATTCTATGGAATTGGGATCAAGCTTTCAAGTAGGTCATTATCGCGAGACAGTTTTGT
Organism: Paragonimus skrjabini miyazakii; assembly: GCA_014338405.1. Classification (NCBI taxonomy): domain Eukaryota; kingdom Metazoa; phylum Platyhelminthes; class Trematoda; order Plagiorchiida; family Troglotrematidae; genus Paragonimus; species Paragonimus skrjabini miyazakii. The sequence goes on from JTDE01000654.1 coordinate 52,623, forward strand.
ATCGATGGACGGAAGCATTATCATTTCAAAATATTTGATCATTTTGGCTGGACATTATTGGAATTCAACGTCCATACAGTAAGTCATTGTGGCGCGAATGACGATGGAATCAAGAAATTCCTATTCCCCTCTCCTACCTAATCATATAATATTCTCTAGACTAATGTGACCACCATTGTAGGGGAACTCATGTTTTTCGGATTCCTCTAGTATGCTTTCTAATGAACACCTGGTTTTAAGTGTTTACTGCTGATTCTTGTAGTTCCATGACATCTTTACCATCTCAGTATAGACATTCTGTGTGCATTCAGTGATTTTACGCGCTTTGTGTTTACCCGTGTTCCACTTTTCAATAGACTACTCAATTCTCCGGCCATTTCGGCCTGTATACTGTGATCTGTGTATTTTATTTTAGTTGGTCAGGTTAAGGAGAAGTGTTCAACTCTACCGGAGTCTTGAAGAAAACAGTATTAAGAACAAACTGCTTTATTCATGCAGTGCTCGCGTGATCTTGAAAGCATGTGAAAATTGACATTTTAGACCGTTTTCAGACCTGAAATAATGGAAAGATTTGAACACACAATCCACATGATTGTGTATGGTATATGGTTCAAGGATGAAAGCTGTTACTGCTGAGAATTTATTCAGTCGGCAGCTGGACTGCGTTCTGTCGTTATTCTACTGATCATTTATTTTATATTTGACCCACAAGTCAGCCACAGTTTTGACAACATTTTATGACAATTTCATCATGGCGTGAATGGCGTTAGCAATTTTGATCGCCAGTGGTCTTTATGGCATGCGGTAATTAGGTCTACTACGCCAGAAGTAGCTCGTCTTCAGGCTGTGTTCCTTGTTAGCGCTTGGACACCTAGGTGGTCCATTTGAACACCTTGGGACTTACGTTTCCAGTTCACATTCAACGGCGTCTCGGACCAATTTCATTTCTACTGGATTTATATCAAATTCTTCTCTAACACTTCCAAATTCCGTTGTTTTGTAACTTACCGTTTTTGAGTACATTGGCCAGTTTGACTGGTCAGCCAAATGCATGCTTTTAGTTTGGATCTGCTGCTGAATCAGTGGGGTTCCGGGTTAGGTAAACCACGTAGCCCGTACATAAGATTGACTGTCCCGGTTGTAGGTTCGTTTCACCCGGTTTGGTGGCTTTGGGGATAAGGATGCAGCGGTGGTCATTAGAATGCGTGTTACTTCTGTGTTTGATCTGTTACTGACATGTTAGCCCTAAGCTATTGGTCACCGAACCTCATCAACAACCTTCTACTTCTATCTGAAACCAAATACTTTATGGTTTGCCACAAGTACAATCCAGTTATTTAGCCAACAGAACATGTGGGAGTCTTAAAAAAAATTTCCTGGATCAGACTGAATGCCAGTCTATTAGATGCAACTGTATGCAGGTCTCCTGTACATTATGTCCTGATCATATTGCCTGGGTCGAACAGCACACAAGTATCAACATTTGTATGTGGCTATCACAGCCAGCATATTCAACAGGGGCGCAAAGTCTTATTTTAAACCCAACGATCTATCTGACCAGGAAAAGAAATTCGGTTCAGTACACCTTAGCTTATTCGTGTCTGTATGCAACTGTAGTGACCTCGATAACCAGTTGTTAGTAGGACGTCGAGCGACAAGGAGGTAGTTACTATTGCTTCTTTGTACAATACATCGGTGTCCACCTGTGCAAACATTACGAATAAATCTTCCCATATACAAAAGGCATGCACCAAATATCGTACACAAAGCTGCTCACACACTAACCTTCATACCCGTAACAAATGTTAGCGAGAGTTTTTACACTTACATTTTCCACGGTTCACGTTTCGCCCGATTGACTTGACATGAATTGAATTCCGTCTCGATCGTAATAACGTTTTGATATACTCCACTGTTTCTATGTTCTGATGTTTACTGCCTACTTCGAACTGTAGTTATTTCTTCAAAACTTCCTTCTGACAGCTCACCACAAATAGCTCCAGTAAACTTGATCCGTTTCATCTAAGTGGTTTGCGGTTAATTTTTATCAGTTGAAGCTCGAAATGGCGAAATAACCGTTTTCTGGTAGCCACTACCGCGTTTTTAACAGCGTAAGTGTATTTGTTTTACACGTTCATCAATTCATTTTTATACATTCAATGCAATTCCTATGTCTATCATTAAAATCTGTTGTTGTTGTTGTTGTTGTTGTTGTTGTTGTTGTTGTTGTTGTTGTTGTTGTTGTTGTTGTTGTTGTTGTTGTTGTTGTTGTTGTTGTTGTGATTGTATCAAAAAACATTTCCTGATGAATATCGATCATCTGTATGGTCAGCATTTTTCATTCCATACGTACAGCTCAACACGACTGACTACCTGCACTAATCGATAAATAGCACGACAACTGGCGATTGGTGAACATGTTGCAGTGGCCTAATCAACTAATTGATAAAAATGACTAAAAATATGACAACACCAACGAAGAGATGTGATGGCAATGGACGTGCGAAAAGATATGCATATAAATAAAACGGGAGACGTATCGATAAAAAACGAGGACAACTCACTGACAGTTTGAGGTCCGTTGAGTTGAATAGGTCACCACACATAAATGAAGAACAGCGTCACAGTGTACGTTTGGACGACGTCGGATAAGTAATTCCACATGCGGCGCAAGGTGGCAAACGTTGAGCGTTGACAGGTCAGCACATACGCGGAGCGGAAAAATTTTCATAATGTAATTAATTCACCAGCCAAAAATCTACCCAAAACGAGGAGATAGAGGCGGTGCGCGGAAACTCTCGTTTATTGTTGTTGTCAGTCAAATTGGAAAATGATGGTGATACTTTCAAACAGGAGTACAAATGAAGTCAACAAAGGGGTGTATACAAAACGTACAAATGAACCATGAACTGTGGACTACAATATGGAAGTCAATCTGAAGAGTCATGATTCCGTTTCAAATATCGAATGAATGATGCGAGTCTCCCCGCAATACAAAGTAACGACTTGTGCCATGTGGACAATCACATCGACCATGGAACCGTTAACGTCTGGTTGTCGACTTATTGAATAGAGGTAGAGTTTGTGAGACGAGGGAGAAATGTTGAATAAAGGCATGGTCGTTATCCATCAAAGTTCACGTACACGATGCATATCGAGACATCTATAGAAACAGTTATTTACTTTGTTCAGTTTGTGGAAACCTTATTCAGTCAGCTCTTATTTCCAATAGAGCAACAAGTCTGAAGGAAGACAATACAGTTTATATAACGCACTTGATAAACCTGTATGGACTGAGATTTGTCTAGCATCTGAGCCAGTTCGTGGCTGAAAAATATATTTTTACATTACATATATATATATATATATATATAGTTATCTTATGTTTGCAATAGTACCGCTGTACTGAAGGTTCATACAAGATGTTGTTTGTCCAACCGAATTTTCACATTTCCGAGGGTATGACCGTTACATTTTGCTGGATGTGAATTTTTTCCTGCTTCTTTTTTAGCCTGAAAGGTTTAGAAGATCTGAGTTTAGGATACCATTATTACGAATTTTGTAAGTTTGATTAATTGAACGTTTTTGTCAAGTTCCACTTTTCCTTGCATCTGAAGATCAGATCTGGTAGTATGGTAGTTCTTTCGCCTAATGTGAACTGGGAAAAGGTTCAGTATTAGGACGGGTGATAGCGTTGGACTTGTTATTTGACAATGAGTTTCCCTCCTAGTCACTGTTAGTAGGTAGCCTGAGATAAGTGCACTACCAACTGACCGAATGCGATGAGTCACGAAAACTATTAACCACCAGACTGCTGAACCGTGGCACAGCCTAATTAACTGCGTATGTTCATAAGCGTATTAAAACATCAAACATTGACCATAAAGTACTGTTTAAAGAAGAAATTCATTTGATGCAAGCGAATTGTCGCCAGTGGCTGCTAATTCAAGGCCTTCGTTCCGAGCACCTTTGTCTGCCTGGATGCAGCTTGTTATCATAATCTGTCAGAAACAGAGGTACTTCTTCTTGTAGAAAGAAATAGCCGTTATAAGGTACCACCTTACTGTTGATGAGACATTCGACTTGAATTGACCACCTTATTTCACCACATATTTCCCTTTCCCATTCGCTTATTGTGACGTTCTACCCTTTCGCACCACGAATAAGTAAAGAGTGATTTTTTTGAACGTTTCTGTTATTGTTCTGATTAGTTCTTCAGTTTTGTTTCCTAATATACTCTAAGAAAGTTTTCCCGAAGGCAGAAACCTTCTTTGTTTGGTTGGTTTCCTGACTTTGTCAAATGCCTTCATTTGATGGCGTGAATGACACCACTTGTGGACGTGAATGTAAGCTCATGTCAAGGCGACATCTCCGAATACGATCAATAAATTGATGCGATGAGAACGAAGTAGTGCACTGCACCGGATTCACTGAGGCAGACAGGCAATAGAGGGATTGACAAACTAGTCAGTGTTGGTTTGTAATCTTTCTTGGTGCTGATCCTCAAACCGACATTCCACGACCGGTTTTGTCCTTTTTTTAGACTCCTCAGATAAAGATAGTCTGAGTGGGGGGTCGATCCGGCAACGAGTCAGTGCTTCAATTCACTCGGCCATAAGATCCATAAATATCACTTGTGACGGGGAACTGTGTTATAGCTTGTTTACATCCTGTTAGTGTAGATGGACATAGTTCATCTCTGATCGCAAATGTTGGGTTTAGCACGCTTTTCACAAGTGTGTCCATTGTGGTCAATGTTTTCCGAGCAATCCGGAGTCTGCAATGTGGTACATGATTTTACCTGGATATGCTCACAGGTAGGCTGTTGAAAAGAACAGGGAACAGTGCTTTCCAGTGGGTACAATTCAAGAACCGTTATGTGTAAATCTTCACTATGTGAAGAGTTATTTAGGAGGGAGACCAATGAATGATTGTAGACGTTTACAATGCTGACACTCAACGCTTAGTCTGTTTTACTTTTGCAATGATGAATAATGGCGATTGTTCACAGCTGGTTAATTTGAAGAATTACAGTTTAAGTCTCCATAACTGACCTACTTACATCGTTAATTATTACGCAACATCTTGACCAGATGAATTTAGTCTGAAATGTATGAATAATTCATACTCATAAAACAGTTAGACAGTGTGTCGGTGCAAAGGTCACTAAAAATGGGCTAACTCCATATCACTGTACACGAGACCAAAAACATTGACATTTTCAGAGCAAATTCTCATCTATCGTTTCTCATTTTATCGCACAGTGCTCGGGTTATGTTGTCCAGCCAACAGGTCGTGTAGGGTAGGGTGAAAATCAATTAAATGAAGAATAATTGTTATTCATCAAGGGTCACGTGATTAAGTAAAGAGCGAGGACGGTTTTTTTTGCTGATGATCGCGCAGTTCTTGTTAATTTATGATTTATAGAAGCCAAAAGCAGTTTTCTGGTTTACGCGAGCTGACTGCTGTAAATCAACCTGTCCAGTTTTTAACCAAGAGTGTCTTCGAAACTAATTTCCGTACGCATTTCAACACTAATGACGCGGTTGATGTTCTGCATCCTTTGTTTGTTACCGCCACGACACATTTCGTCAAAGCATATGCGAAAAAGTAAGTGACTAACTGCGTTTGCTTCAATGTCCTGTACAAGGATAATCACGTACATACCGTCAACAGCTCTGATCAGGAATAGAGTTGCATAGATCGTATATATTGGCAGGAGCACCATATAACGTGTTGGGCTGAGTTCATTGATGTTCCTTGCATCCGTACATGTATTTCTGTTGGACACGCCACGTTAATGGGAGCAGAAAAACGAGAGGACACGACCTGTATGGTAAGCACGACAGACATCTGAGAGGTGATACAATCATAATTAACATGATGTGCTGTGATCCAGGCTGTCGTTTGCTTAAACAGGAGCACCGAATATCTTGGAAAAAGTAAATTTGATGAGTTAATTGGGCTACTTCTCGTAATTATAATAATATTTCTAATAAAGCTAAGTGGAATGACTGAATTTGATATGAATACAAGTGCACAATTTATTGAGACTCACCGTCTTCTCGGATAACGTTTCCATCCAATGGTTTGAATGATCACGATGACCCCATCCAAGCAGGTGAAACCTACACACTTTACTCAATGCATCAGTAAGATTCTTCATAGTTCGTGACCACGATGAGTGAAACCGCGTGGTGGTCTCATTTTGTAATGCTCCGTATGGCAATCGCTCAGATGGCATGAGGAGTACGTGACCCGACCATCACAAGCTATGCAACGCGATCAGTTGACCAGTTGATAGCGAACCATAAGTGTGCAGGAATACGCACCGGCAAACGGCCATGTTGCCCATGCTATCAGACCACTCAATGTGGACTAATTGGCGGAGACAACGATGGTCAAGCACAGAAAGTCTGCTTTTATCTTCGTTGCGAACAGACTACTTTCCCAAACCTTGGAGCAAAACAGAACATACACAAGCACTGCATACCCTTCCTTTTAGCGACAATCGAACATCTTTTCGACGCCACAGATGGTGTAGACTGGCAAAGGTAGTTGGTGTCTTTGCTCTCCTCGATGACGTGTCACCAGCAATAGTACAGGCTGACGAGGCAATACTACCTAAGTATGTGGAACTCTCCACAGTCTGAAGTGGTCTGCCTGTAACGAAGAAGGCACGGGTTTTGATGCAGCATCTTGCGTTTTGAAGGAGCAAAGCGCATTTCATACAAACCAATCCAATCACTTACCTTGTTCAGCATGGTCTGTATGTTTTCGGCTGAGTGGCTAAGTATGACAATGTCATTCACATACTCCAGACCGGTCAACCTCATGTCGGGAAGAAGCACAGCACCAAAATCACTGGGCTCCTCGAGCGCAATTTCCAAAATGTCATCCATGACAAAATTGGACGAGTAGCGGTCAATCGAGCACCCATGACGAACATCACTAGAAATGAGGAACGCCCGAGAGAGTTCTCCGTCTACGCTCACCCTGTTCTTAGAGTGAGCATACAGTGATATCAACAGATTCGCATATTCCCTTCGTACCACCTTGGGAAGAAAGCAATTCTAGAGAATGTTACGTGCAATCGACTCGAAAACAGTCTTTAGATTTAGGAAGACCCCGGTTGTTAGCTGACTATAAAAGCGTCAGCCCTCCAGGATCCATCGCGGGGTAAACATTTGAGTAACTCACCCTCGACCGTATCAGAATCCTGACCGCTTTCTCAAGTATCTGACTTTATCTGGGCTCAGCGAGCCGGCGTAAAATGAGACCAGTGGGTAACTTGGACGCAACAAATACTACACACCTCCTCTGTCACATAGACTTCTGAAAACGCGAAGTACCATTGACAAACACCAATCAAGAAGTACCTCCTCAGTTTCCGAAATCGTCTGGAGGAGTTTTATCTGTTCTGATATCAACCTCTCCCCGTCATTCGTGAAAAGACAAGGAGAGGGAAGGTCTAGTCCAGGAGACCTGCAACGCTTCAATAACTTAAGCCCCAGGACCACTTCTGTTTCCGACGAAGAGCCGTCTGGAATGCAGTAACTGACGATTCGAGTCCCTCAGTCCACATGATCTGCTTGAGGTCAGTTGAACTGTTCCCCAAAACGTTCAGCCCACCTGTCAAGTCGGCCTGATTGACTGGTGATAAGTGGAGCATCATTTTCACATATGGTCTAATTTACACCAACTCGACGACCAGTGCAACCACGGATCAGTGAAAAAAGCTTTCTGCTATTCCCAGATGAAAAGGCTCTTTCCATATCTTTTGACTGTTCGACCAACTGTTGCTCACGGTATTTGCGCAAGTTTTTGGTCAGCGTGCTTTTAAGTTCTCGATGGACGTCATCATATCTAAAACTAGGAGGAATCGAGCAACGCTTATTCGTGGGATTTATCGACCTAATAGAAACCTCGTTCTGTTGCAACGGAACTGCCCCTTTGGAACACACCTCCTCATAGCAGGCTTTCACAGCCGTTGCGACTTGTTTTCAGTGTTCGTTAGGTTCTCCCACATGACGTGAAGTGGGTAATTTGTTCACTAATGCTTTCCAGTAAGCGTTCTTTACACCCACCTCGCCCGAATGCCAGTTGAATTTTTTTGTATTTACTAGTGTATGACCTCTGGGTGAATGACAAAACGAAACGGGCACGCACAACAGCATCGTCCGAGTCCAAGTGGTTGTTCCAAAATGCCTGGCAACCTTTCATAAAATGACCACCTGTAAGTGTCTTTCATTTGATCGAGTCGTGTCCATGCTTGAGGAGAACAAGAAGGTCTCCCTGTAACACAATACCTCTTCCCATGTTGGAGCGCGGTGCTCGAATTATAGAGACCGTAAGAAGCGAACAGCTGCAGCAGTCTTTTGCCATTGTCATCGCGATGTGCCAGGACACAAAACGTACCTTCTAGCCGCCTATCCTCTCGAAAAAGTCAACCAAGCTAAGCAATAAAAATGCCCGGCAGTTTGAAGTTAGTGTTCAGTCTGCTTCATATTGTCAACGAGGTCGTCGTAGAACGCATCATTGGTACCAGCCGAAAGGCTGTCCGTTGGGGTACACGCCGATGTAGTGAATATACAATGCTTTTCTGATTTGCCTTAACAGGATGTGACCAGTGTATCAAGCCTGACAGCGCATAAATGACTATGCACTGGGATTTATTCGAACAAGCATTGCTGTGATCTGAACCTCAGTGTGATTCCCACTACAGCTTGACCAATAAATTTATCATCGGCGTCACTACACCCTGAAAGAGAAGTGCTTAGATCGACAGTTATCTACGGATGAACTCAAATGGATAACAGCGCTAGAATCGTAGACTCATGTCTATGACACGCAGTACACAACAAGCTCCAGACTTGAGACAGTACTTGCCAGATCATCTTGCTGATCTACTTGTCGGGCAATGCAGACATTGAAAGCGTTAATGTTTGCAAGTTTTCTTAGCTTCAGAAAACGATTATCGCACGAGGACATATGGAAGGCAGAAAACTTGGGGGAAGGGACAAGATGGAAGCGAGAAGGTGTAATGAGCGAGTAATATCATTGTCAGGAGAACGATAACTTCTGATGCTTCTCGGTCGTTTATGCCGCTGAAGGAGGCTGACTTTAGGGACCCCACCCCGAGTCTCTGATTCAAAAGTCTGACCTGCGAGACAGCAGGATACAAGGTTTTCTTGGGGGACCTTAGCCGGAACCAATGGCTCAGGAATCTGATTCATTTGACAATGAGGGGCTTGCCTAACCCTAGGGTGCAGTGAATAAGATTAATGTTTGATTCTGAGCATTGCTGCACGCAGTGGATGTATTCGAATCTACATCAGACTTATGGATGATACCAGACATTTTTCGACCGTATTCGATAATATACTGGCGGTCACGATCAACCGTCGGATGATCAGAGTGCTTCTTGTTCGAGAGTACCCTTTTCAACCTCTTCTTCCTGGTTCGAAAGACAGCAGTGCCGTAACTATTGCAATAGTTCTGCTGTGTGCTCATAAGTTCGTGCCTCACTACCTAAACACTTTTAGACGATCAGCGGTGTGAGATACAACCTTGAGTGCACCTGCTTCTCATCTGGTTGTTCCCATTTGGCTTTTCTGACAAGACTCCACCTGAAAGAACCGACATCCTAGTCAGCATAGCCATCCGGATCGATGTAGTGCACGATCCTGACCATCAAGTGAGTGTAGCAGAATAAGTCAGGTACCAAACGAAGATGAGTGTTGTTCACTTAACCTAGAAAAATGGGTTGTGGTAATGGCCATCATTATTCAGAGCAGATGGCGAAAGAACGTTACCCAGCTACTCTCAGTTATGTGAATTATGTCATGATTATGATATACCCCATCAATTAGTTACCGTGTCGTAGGTGTAAATGCTTATTAACGAAATAGTTGCACCATAACCCCCAGGACGACTGAAGGTCAGTGGGCCACATGAATTCAGTTACTCACCGCAACAGTTTACAACGCGATATGTGTATGAGTGTTTGCATGTGGATGATAAAACCAGAAGATTGTAAATTTACAAACGGTGAGTGATGCAACATGCAGACCTTTTGCATTTTGTTCCGCAGTTTTTTGGGATTGCCTAATTGTGAATATAGCAATAACATGGTAAACTGTACAATATTCGTGCGCTGCCTTTGTATTCTGTATGTGGCTTCGTTCTCTTCATGTAACTTGTCCAAATGGAAACGGAACTCGTTAAATGCATGGTCTACGGTAGCGAGATATGGCCTATTGTTTTTGTTGCAAGTACCTGAACACGTACAAAACCTCCTTTTTTATCTTCTTAACAAAGTATATGGTCTGCTATAAATGATACTCACAAACAAATGGCCTTCGGCGCGCCATATTAAAATGATGACTGGCGACAAAGTTTATTTAATGAGTTGAGGGTTAAATTAATTTGTTGCTTTATTCGTTGTAATAAAATGACTACTACAAATAATCATCCTCTATTCCTGTCATAACGACTATCTTGTTAGATGAGATCTACTTGTGAAAAATCTGGGTCCTCGGCTGGAACCGAACCAGCGCCAGAAACATCATGCCCAAACGCGGCAAGCGCTATGCCAGCTGAGCTACGAAGCAATGTCAGGAGCTCGGAAATCTCACACTTGGAACACCTTTATACCACAGTAATTTAAGAAATGGAATTCACGTTTTGCACGAAGTTGTACGTGTTGTATACGCCGACGCATGCATGAAATTGGCATGGCTACCTAGTGTCTGTGTTCGATCAAGTCACACAGGTGGACTCCAGACTAATCATTGTTCGGTCATTGAATAACACCTGAATGAAGATTACGGTGTCAGCGTTATGAAGACATTTCTGATAACCTACACAGTGGCCAACCCCTATGATGATATTCGATGAAGGCATTGCAACCAAAAACATTCGCCTTCTGTCTGTAGACTACCAACTAACAGTCGACCTATCTGGACCCAAATAACATGTACATATTTATTTGCTGTTATCTCCTCTTTACGATTTGTCACGTGAACGTCGTTGAGTGCAACCACCACTGGTAAATTTAGCGAGAAACACTGTAGGATTACCTCATTCAGATTCGGTTTTAAAATCTACCGTCGAGTTAGTGTAAGAGGGCATTGTCTCATGTTTGGCGAGCTGTCTATGGAGGAGATAAAAACCAAGCCTTGTTACATGGTAATAACATGCTTCACAAACATAGTCACAAATCAACTAGAGTTTTGCGACTGCTGACCAGTACAGCATCGACCAACCTGGTATGTGCATTTATTGGGCGAAAACCAGACAAGAGGATTTATCCGATGTACTGACATCAGGATAAAAGATCGGTAGCTGATTTTGTTTGGTTTATATCAGTTGTATCCTTGAAACAACTCAACAGTGTACTCCCCCTCCGAATTTACATCCGTTGTTAATGCCTGGTTGCTCAGACGATCAAATCACAGGATCCTATTGCGAGGTACAAGATCGTTTAGTGCGTCCCATTGACACTGAAAGTTCTCTGAAAAAGACAAACTGATCAAAATTCCAAGAAAACTATCGCACTCTATTCATTCAGCTCAATACACCTAACTCATCTAGTCTAAAACACACAAGCCATTGAAATCAGCTCAGATCTCGAACATTGGTGTAGTTGGTTAACGTGGTAAGTTTAGTTCAGTCACGAGATTAGTTTTTCCAAACCCCATAACGACCGTCCCTCTTTTCTCTTCAAAAATGAGAATCGTATAATTTCAAAAAAATTGTCTTGTAAAAATTCGTTCTTGGGATATCATCGAACATCCGATGTTCATGTCTAAATATATTCCAAAACGATCAAGGTGAAACTGAAGTCACTAATGAAACGGAGAAATTGCGTTCACTGATAGCAAAATCGTTTATTGTTGCTTCCTTTTTTAAACACTGCAGGATAAGTGTTCGTGATTAATTATTCAGCTGCTCTAGGGTATGAATTTGACAATTCAGTAAGTTTGATTGATTTATTCACCCTTGCTGTATGTTATTGGGCTGAATTGTGACCACCTCTATGGAATAAACATCGACAAATTCATTTTGTAAACTACACCCCTTCTGCTATAGCGTTCAAAATAATTATGATGTGCGAGAGATAATCAATTCCAAGTTTTCGACCAGGTTACTCAGTGTCAGATTCTCCGGTCCATGTATCTGACAAGGAATCGCACTTTATTACCTTCCAAAACCTCGATAGAACTCGTAGATGTGGCATGAAGTTGACAAGCCTCACTATGTACAATGTAACGTGTGAAAGGGTATGTTAACCACAACTATATAAATACATGGGACTGGATTATTCAGCTAGTTCATGATCTTTCTCATTTGTCTCTTGCAAGCATTAAACATGACATTTAACAAAGGAATTCTGTGCATCATGAGTATGTCCTTTATCAATGCAGAATCACGCGTTGCTCCGCCTAAGCCACCAACACCAACCATAATATGTTGTTCTCCAAGCTGCCAACAAATTGGCCCATTTTATCTGCCACTGTCACAATCTTATCTTTTCCAGCCACTTAGTATAATTTGTGGTTACACATTTGGTTCGACTCCTGTTTCAGATTTGCTTCCCATACTTTCTACATCTATGTTGGTCACACTTTTTCCCTGTTGGGCTAGCACGCGCCTATTGTTGTAAGCAGTTGTGCCGGTGAAACCGATCGCTGTGTATAGCATTATGTTCATAGTTGTGACGTCAACTTTACGAAATTTAACACTAACCGTAACAGCACATCAATGTGTGAGCGACCAACCCCAGTTTCTTACTAGTAACTTACGAGCAGATTGTCCTGCTTGATTGTTCAATTTAAATACGATACTCTTGTACACCAATTTCATCGTGACGAACGCCTGGCAGCTTTTCTAATTATTATCACTCTACTTATTATGAAATTAGCTCAAACGACGGATCGACCAAGTCTTCTTTCGGAAACAGGCTGATATTAGGAATGCGACAACCGCGATCAATTTTGAGTGACGTTCACTTTACATAAATCAAAATTCTCTAACTCAGCAGCAAACATAGTCTTTTCTTCGCTGTTGACGGTGATGTCCATGTTTTTTGTTTACTTCCGGGGAGCCACGTATCGTTTACTGTAGCGGACGACTGACCTTAGATTCAATCAACTCTATATAGATTTTATTACAATAGGTACGAGTGAACATTAAATGTTGAAATTCACAACCCTCGTTAGCTAGCAACACCAAACTTGATGAGACAGAGAAACCAGATAAGGTGTAACAAAAATCTGCCGATGGGAAATGCGAGGATATCATCCGAAAAAATTGAACAAAAAGAAAGTGTGATTTGGTTGGAGGTTACGTATTTTCGTTTCCTGCTATTTGGTGTGATGTAAATGCTTATGGATATACGGCAGTATATCATTTTTGCGCAGTACTTGAAAACGTTTGAAAGAAGATTTTTGGCATGATTTTCCATATACCAGCAGCGTATCTCTAACTTAAAACTAACAACCACATGAATGTTAATCAACATCTCATCTCATAGTAGTTTCAAGTCGAAATTATTGATGTGAGACCAGATTAACCATTTATTGGACGATGTGAGCGATGCCTGCAAAAAAAGAAGTAATTTGTTTACCTGTCAATAACAACGGTTTTTGACACAAAATTGCGCGTTTCAGATTTTCACTGTGATGACATCTGTCCCTTGAGATTACCTGTCTGTAGTTCACAAATCTCTAAATGAAAGTTTTCAGCATGGTGTCAAGATTTTCTTATATTCACGTCCCATCGATCATCTCAGCATAGTTTATTTGTCAGTCGGGCAGAAGCTGATATTTTCCCACAGTAAACCAAGTGTTTTTAGCTTGTTGTTAAGACAATAGTTAGAACTCCCGAGTTGCTGCTTTATGTTTCCCGTAATACAGTGTTTACCGTGTTTAGTTTGTTTGTCAGTGTCGGTTCTAGCCACATCCATCATATAGGCCTAGAAACTAACTTGCAATCACATATCAATCAACGGGTGTGGACATTTCGTCCTAAGTGATAACACACTGAAACATTCAAGTACTCAACAGTAACACTTCGTTCATGAGCACATGACAGTCTAAAGGAAACCGAACCTAAATTTTGGACAAATCACCTAACAATCACTCATCATCAGACACATCAAGTGTATTATAACAGGAGTCACAATCTTTGCTCTGCACTGATAACTGAAGAACTTCCAAAAACCAAATCATAGGATGTAAGTACATCTAGCTCTAGTTTGCTGACAATGGAACCGACAAGTAAACAGTCGACCGTTCTTTAAGGAGACAATAGGTTGAAAGGCTTACAAATCAACGATCGAAAATCACAGTATGCATGGTTTTGTGATCTTTACTCTCAGATCGAATTTTAACGACAAGCAAACCTTTCATTAACAAAAAAGCTCTTTTTTACTGTAACACTGTACCAGTTAAACTCTGGTGGTTGTTCTTGCAATGTTCGCGCTTTCGGTACTGGCATACGCTTCCAGCTTGAAGTCTCCCTACAGCGTCATCTCAGTGCAGCCGCCACTAGTCGATAAAATGTGCTTGTGGATATTTTCGTTGACCGGACGCTATCAAAAGTGAAAATGTAAACTCATGAACGTATACCGAATACCGAAATACTAACTAATAGTAAGATTCCGGGCAGAACCGCTATTAAATCACTCCTGACGATTTGGGATAAGCCATTCAGTAGAGCGTAATCAACAATTCGAATAACGCTCATTCAGACGGTCGTGTTAACGGGACAACCTTCAAAATCCAAATTGTCAGAAAAGGTTATCGAAATGATTGAAATTCATACGGTATATGTTGAGAAAATTAAATTAAAGTGCCTTTTCACCTTGAGTATGAGTTGATTGGGTATTCAAACTGTCTGGCAGACAAAAGCGTTCAACATGAAACAAATAAAAATCAGTTCCTAAATGGTCGGCAGTCACTAGCTCAGTCAGCGGGAAATTAGCTCATTGAAACAATCGGGTATAGATGGGAGTGATAATATGTCAAACAATACCAAGAAAGAAAATGTTAGTGGATAAACAAGGAAAGTTATAAAAAAGGCGAAAACTTGCATTTTATATGCATAGTCATAATTCAAAATTCTGCACATAGAAAATAGCAAATAAAGGCAACTTTAGTATCGGATTTCTACAGACAGAGAGCAGACATATCGCGAGATGTTAACATCTCGAGTTACTCTCATCAGTCGCCAAAGTAAACCCAGCAAATGTTATATAAATTGCACATAATAACAACACTTGAACGAACCAACCACATGGTTTTGACCTTTCGTGCGCTTAACGAAAGTAACGACAAACAACGTTATAAAAGGAAGTAGAAGCATTTTATAACTGTCTGAAATCCATCCACCCAAACCTCACTGTATCTTTTGCGGTAGAGGCCAACAATTGCTCGCTATTTTTATACATTCATATAACTAGACGTCAGGATGGTACATTACAACGAAGTGTTTGCAGAACACGAACATGGAGTGGACAATATTTGCAATTCTACATTTTCGCACCTAATGCTTATAAACAAGGGTTAGTGTGAATGTTATTTAACAGAGTCAAATTGATTTGCACTGTAGATCGATTGGAGGAAGAAGAAGCGTTTGTCAGGAAGACGCTGGCGGATAACGGTTATCCAGAAACGGTTGTCAATATCCACGGTAAGCAAGGGCTAAGAATGGCTAGCCGCAATGCGGAGAAAACAAATATATTTATGTAAGTCCAATTTTAGGGTGATCGCCTGACCAAAAACATTAGTCACAAATTAACCTCAGCCTTGCTGCGCAGTTACCCAGCTGCCAACAAAACTGGCCTAGCTGTGGTTGGAAAGTTAGTCACTTCACATCCAAAGGATTACCGAAAGACCTCTAGATTTTGCGTGTAGTTCGAGCAATAGCCTTAACCAGATATTTAGCTAGTTCCAATCGTTGACCTCAAACAAAAAACGACAGGTTGTGTAGTTTTCAAAGAGAAGTGCCCAGTTGTGTGGCCTCAAAAAGCATGGCTTCACATAAGGCACAAATACATCCCACATTAAGGCATAGTCTAACAGTTATTTACTTTCTCTGAACGGTTCTTTTCATTCATCAACGCAGAATCACAAATCGCAATATACCAGAACCAAAGTAACATTACATCAAGTTTTGCCGATAGGTCCTTTGTTATGTAAGTTTTGATTAATGAACCAAAGCAGAAGTATTTATCGACGAAATGTGCGCTGCGATATAAAGGCAATTATGAAAGATGATCCTATTTTCGGAGTGATGGATTCCATCACCATGGCGGAAAAGAAGAGACAAGGGAGATGCCATTTTATGTTTATGTGTTATCTGACAACAACCAACTTATTTGTGACGCCTTTAAATACAGTTATGTCTTCAAACACGCTGAGTAGCAATCAAGTTTTAGCATACCTCTAATGTTACTTGAATACGAGTTCCGTTTAAAAACTGTTGAACAGTTGCAGCAATCTTCATAATTCCTTCCAGGAAACTGGAGGCCTGTGAGGAAGGAATGAGATAAAAACAGACAAACACAAACTGAGATGAAATTTCGTCATGAAGATAAATTTATCTGCGTGCCCTCATTCTTGGGAGTTATAAACAAACGAACAATGTAGTGGAGCAATATTCTTGTTCAAGAATTAGTTTATCTTGCAGGCGTAAGTTCTGCCTTGTCAAGTTGTAAAGACTGATAGAAGGATCGTACATTGTACACACAAAATGCCCAATGCCCTCACGACTAAAACGGAAAGCGTTGTATGGACATCAAGGATAGCTATGTCTAATCAAAACTGATGCAAATTTTGCAGGTTTGGGATGACTTGATCAAATGAACACATTAAACAAGCTTGTCGTTTACCAACTCAAGCTTTTCGGAAATAGGTGTTCACGAACCTTCAGCTGTTTGATACAAAACATGAAGTGTATATTCACGACCGAAAGAATAAAAAAAGTCGTTTAGCATTTCTGTCCCTGCTAGTATTCCAAAATCTCATATAGAAATGCACGTTCTAAGAATCAGTTTCCACTGCTAACTTTTCATTAACCTTTGAAAATTTATACATACCCATCTTGATAGTCCCAGTAATGACAATTGTTTTATTAAGGGAAAAATTAACGCCAAAACAAAGTGTAAATAGTAGAGGCTGTATTACATGATTCCGTCCGAAAGTATTAACAAGTAGACACCAGCAGTAGTTGTAGTTTTGCCAATGACAAGATCTCGGGGGGCTGTGCACTTTTGTTGATGATGGGTAATCCGCTGGCCTCTTGTTTCGCATAATGATTGATATCTTCAGCTGATACTTCCCTCTTCAATGATCACACTTTTCTATGTAAAAAACGATACAGATGTCCGCACTACCAAAGAACGGTAGTGTCTTTGAGACAGGTAAAGAACCAGTGTCCATATTCACCACATATCTGACCAGTGTTCGTGTTGTCTACCCAACTTACATATTCAGAATCCTAATAATTCACTGGAATCCAAGATTTTCGATGTTTGCTGAAGCGGTCTCTATCAGTCAACTGGAGCCGGCCCTATGCGTTCAGAAACAATTGTTCGTGAACATGACCTTGCGCTAGACTAGGCGATCTTCCGATTCCATCGACTGATTGGCCATCCCTCTTGATTGCTTTATATAAAAAATCGATTCGTGTTATTGCATATATTCGCTACTGTCCATTGGATAAAAAGTGCCTGAATCTACTGCTTTCCAGGTCTTAGCTGTCTTGTTCAGCCGATTAAATCTTATCAAACATGGTAGCCGACTGCACTAACACAAAAATTCTTAAAGTTGGTCCAACCATTAGGGAATCTATTCAACCAGTGCACCACTCAGCTCAGATTGACTACTTCCGGCTGGCTGCAATCATTACGGTATATCAAAAGTCTGATTGATTACAAGTATGTAGCAACTGAGTTCTTGTTGATAGAAGTTTTCTTACAGGTTTGAGGTTGCAAATGAATTCCAATTATTCATATATGTTTGTTAACTGTAAGTTCTGGTCCACCGTTGACATATTTGTTCTCCCTGCCAACTCATTTACACTTGACAGTTTGTCATGATCTTGTTGAAAGGGTTTAATTCAGATCGTCCACACTTTACATGTTTAATTGGTCAAGCCATTTTTTCACTCGTTTGAAAGTTGTTTGCAGATTAAATGCAATTCGTATCTATTTTTTGGTTAGGCACTGTGTGTATCAAGTGAATACTTGAAATAGTTAGTTTCTGCTCAAGTTTTTGCAGATAGCACCGTTTTTGGAGTTCATCTGTCAATGTTATCCTCGTATCAAACTTTGAAAGAGGTCATACGACTCCTGTTAACCGATGTAACACACCTCGAATATACAGTTAACACCTTCGTTACGACTGTCCAAAACCAGATGTTTAAGACAAGACCGTTCCAGGCACCCAACTTGCAAAGTATTCAATTGCGACAATAAGCCATACCTTGAGATGGTATTTTCACGCTAATTATGCCTTCATTAAATTTGGATGATCCACAAAATTCGTTTACCGTTCAACCTGTCGTTCGACGCCGTTCTACGTGTTTTTTTGAACGCACGTATACTTTCCCGATGGGTACACTTCTCTTTACTACTTCCTCTGGATCTTTTTCCCTTGACTTGTACCTTTATATCTAAATACACTTTTCTAAAGAAGCATCACTTTTCATACTCTTCTACAGAGTACAATTAACATTACTAGTCCCAAAATGTTTATATATAGCTTTAGGTTATCTGATGATAGTTTGGTTATAGAACTGCGGGATAAGCACCTATTGAGGCACAATAAACAATTCCTCAGTTTGAGAAGACTTAAGCAGTCACTCCCTTTTTTGTCTCCTCCATGTTTGTTTAACTTTGATGACTCATATTCAGTTAGTATTACGATGAAAAAAATTGAGAGTAATCTTTTGTTGGCTGGTTGATTTAGATGTAGGACAGATTTGCGAGACACATGGTCTTGTCCTATCCTGTTTGCAATTTTTGTCCGCCTCGCTCGCAAATAATTTTTTTCTGATTAGTTAAAATATATAAAGTCCGGGGAGTGTTTAAATACAATAATGTATGCTAACAGATCGTAGATCCTTTCAACGCAATAATCCAGGGAGAAATAGGAACTCGGAGATCCTGGTAAACTGAACGTCCCGCGAAAAAGTGTATGGTAAATCAACAGTATTGCCGTTTTTATTAGAGAATACAAGAAGGAATAAGTTCAGCAGGAGACGACCTCGGTTGTTGGTTCCTTGTAGTGAGTGTTCATCTCCGTCACAACAACCTGCAACACAAGCTATACAAAAAGTGCGTCAATAAGTTACAGTCGACCGAGGCAAATCCCTAAGATAAATGGCGGACTTTCTGAAACAGTGTTTTGAAATCGTTTTTTCTTAAATACTGGTCATAAGGTAAGACACATGTTGATCGAGATGTTTCTCTGATCATTAGTACGTACTAAAACCCGAATTTTCCTATTCAACTTAATTGATTACAAGTGCTTTCAAACTGTCCTTTAGCAGTTTCCGTTGACCCAGATCACTTGAACAATGTTTGAAACAACCATTTCCCGTTGAAAATTAGAATAGAGCAGGTGTAACGTGCAGTCGAAACCAGCAAGCGCGCACAGGTTGAATTTGAATTGTGTAACAGGGCGTGCTGCTGTGTTATTGACGCTCTTTTTAGTTTTCGTTTCTGTAAGTCGTGTGAATGGCTTACTAGGCCTTTGGCTCATGCTTGTTTCTTGTTGTTTGTTTTACAGGGCTGTTGTTGGAACCCCGACTTCGGAAGAATGCTGTTCCCCGGTGCCTCCACACTGCCCGAGATTTGGTCCGCAAGTGTTACGGATAATCGGACTGAAGACGATCGGCTTGTATGTTACACAGTCTTTCATAGTTTTATAACGCATTTCATTTCTACTAAGCTTGGAATATTATCATCGGCATAATTATTTTTTATTTGACTATAAGACCTACATCGGCATGCACAAAAATTGATCTTTGTAGACCATCATCTACCCTCTCCAATTATTCCCGAATCTCACATGTGACACATGACAATGAAGGGCGTGTACACACCCCAGTTTCAAGTATCCTGCAAAATCAGATTAAATATCTGAAAGACTGTGACTCAGCCCATAATCCTCAGTTTTCCCTGACTTATATGACTCATTCTGGTCTGGTGCTTGCGTATCTTATGTTTGTAATTACCCAGCGCAACTGTTGTTCAAGCTGGCCAGTCAAAAATCAGCCAGTTTGCCGTATGCTAATTTTCTGGCAAGCTGTCCACAGGGCAAGCAACAGAACATCTGTATTATCGCCTCATTTCGGTTCTACATATCTAGGTTTGAGCACGTTGTTTGTCAATATTTCGCCTCCTTTTGGAACATGATTGGCAATCGATACAGGCGTTGTCACTCTTCTTTGAAGGTGACCCCTTTCATTGAAATGTGTGCTCCCTCCGGTCAACGTCATTCATTGTTCAGCCAAATTCACTTGTATCTCGACCAGTCAAGTTAACCCATATTCTATCGTGTGAAACACATCTGCTTTTCTTAGTCACGCACGCATTGCCGTACCGCCACCGGACAGACTAGATCATTCTTTCAGCGATCTGGTGTGAGCGCCTACTATATCGACTGGAAAGCATGAATGCGGGTGTGTTCCATACGGATCATGTTAATCACTGAATTCAACAGGTGTCAACATTTTCACGAACCTGAGTACGACAGTGAGCATAACGCTATCCAGATATAGATGATGGTGGAATAAGATACAGGGGACGACGAAAAGTTTGTCCGTTGTTTACGTGCACATTGCAAGTGGATAAAGCTTTGCATTTATGACGTAGATCACGCAGCAAAGATTTATGTAGTAGACGATAAATTTGACCGGTCGACTCATGTTACTATAACGCTATAAGTCCGAAGCTGTGGACCAACGTAAGTGGGTCATGTGGACATCACGTGTCGCAACAGCTGAATACACCCGACCACCCAGTAATTATTTCAGATGACCGGTCGCTTTGCTGGTGTCACAGGGCTGAACTCAGTGTTATGCGTCTCACATTTTGCAGCCACCTTGTTGACTTCATGGCACAAGGAAGCTTTCAATGATACAGTTCATCAGATTTGGATATACGACTCCAGAAATACGGTAACACTCTGTTTGATGAGACCAGAAAACTTATGAACGTGGCAAACAGGGACGGCAATCAGCCTTAGCAGGCGAGACGAAAGAAGAATGTTACGATTCTTATTCAGTGTAACAAAAGGTACAAGGACAATATAACACGACACTCCTACTAAATGTTTTCACAGGATCTTTGTAACGATTCCCAACAAAAAAGCCTCTCAGTTATATAAAAAGAAAACGAGTGAGATACTTTCGTTGACCCAGCAACCAATACAGCATTGCTTATTTATGACAAGTAAGTTATGTTCACAATGGAATTGGAGAACCACAGTAATATTATAAGCTTCCTAGACGGTCAGCTGACCTCTGACGAACAACAAATGCTTGATATTAACATCCACCGCAAACCAACAAACTCCGACCGATAAGTGAATTTGGCAACAGCCTCTGCGATGACCTATGACCTGGCTCGATTGCGTCCCACAGACTCAGCGGACTGGTCTAAACGTGTCTGTCGGATTGATCGGGCAGTTTGACTATTGCAATGCGCTTACATTCAACCCCATTGTGCACAACTCTTCTGGTCAAAAAATTGAAGCTCCGGTACTCATGCGTCTATACCTCGGGTTGAGTTGTCACATAGGCGTGCCAATTTCTACTCATACATTGACAACCCCCGCGTTTGATGTTAAGTGACTGGATCTCATGAGTCGGACTAAGTTGACATCAACGACTACTACCCCTCAATCACTTGAAGCGATAATCTATGTAAATCTATATAGATATGTTTTATTCAGATTGATGAGGAAGCAATGGAAATCGTTTCCTCTCACGACGAACAATTAACCACACCAGTGATATGACCAAGCAAAGAGAATGGGGAAACTTGAACGACTTCGGTTGGAATAGGCACATCCAAGGCAATCAAAATAAATCCTAGCGGACCACGTTGTTCGCAGAGCTTATAACTCCACCTGGTGAGGGCGAAAGACTCAATTTTCCCGTACAGTCATATCATTATGTTTACAGCCTAAACTGCACACTAGCCAGATATTAAGACAAGTAAATGTTAACATCGCGGATTATAAAAGACACGTTTTCCGCCAAGAGACGCATTGCGCGTAAGAACGTTGGAGCTTGACTCGGCCATAGCACTGCGTACGTAAGCTGAAGATCATAAAATCGATTATGAAAACATCCGGGCATTATAGCAATGTCTCAAGTCTGACAATGAACGGATTCACGCTGAACTTTTCACGATCAAAACGCACCCTGCCCGCCTCGTCCATAATGATGATACCACCTTCTCCTCCGTTTGGACTGAATTAAACTCACACCCGACTAAACATCATAACGCGATACGGAACGGACCCGGTGAAAGCGGCAGGGATCATACCAGGTAAACTAGCATTGTCAATGTCACGGAATATCAAAATCACATACACGAATTGGTTCTTTACGAGAATCCCTTACCCCTGTATCCGACTGAGTAAGAAATTGTCTTGACAAGGGTTAATCATGATAACCGGAACGTTGGAAATATTTTACAGAATGTTGTTAGTTTTCCTAACACCGCTGCGCTATTAACCTGTTGAACAATCAAATCACTACATAAGGCACAAGCCATTTGACTTCATCCGAATCAATTTTGGTTCGGATGTCTCGAAAATCATGTTGCTTGAGCTAGCTAGCTAGCTAGCTTCTGACAATAGAGAGCAAGCGCTCCTCTCCACTTAATCCATTTAGATAGAAACTGCAACGTTTTAAATACTTTCATTCATACGTAGCCATATTTTTTCTGGATTGGTTTTGAAACCAGTTACCTGTAAACATCATCCGAGCACATAGTCTCACAAAATCCATACTTTTGTTAGCATGTTTCAGCTTGACTGCCGCACAGATGACTGCTTAGAAGCAAAGGTGCGGAAATTTGAGTACTACCGCCTTGCCACCTGTTGTCAGAAATATGTCTAGTTGATGTGTTCCAGTTTTAAAAGAAATGGGAAAACGGCAAGTTACGTAGGCTAAACGGTGTGGGCTATAGATAAATGACTACGGCCTAACACTAACTACATATAACAAAAGAAGGGTACACAGTTGAGTAGTAAGGTGTATAACACAAATAGGCATAAGCAGAAATATGATTGGAACATAGACAAACGGGGAAACTCACGTACAGTACAAAATAATGTCCGGGTTGGTAACAACGTGGATAGCAATATCTAGGCCTATGCTGCGTGTTGACAGTGTTGTAGGGACAGGATCACGTGGATGCGATGTGGAGCGGTACAGTTGTGATGTAGTTCAAGTCCTCGTGTCCGTTGGGTTTGCTCGTTGCTGACTTGATCAGCGTCCGAGACGCGGCGTCAGAAGTTGTGTTGTTACGACTTTAGTCGTCTTCATGTGCGTACCTCACATGCCTGTAAGTTAACGCGCATAAGTTGACCCAGTCGATGCGCGCGCGTATGCGTGCATTTGGCCTTGCCTCTCGCAGTGCTGAGGGGAGAAGGCGTCACTGCCTGTCGAGTGAGTGAAGGTGAAGTACCCGTAGCGGAGCCTGTATGTGCAAAGTGGAAAGGGCTTGTTGAATCACGCGCTGGCCTGTGGAGCGCATGATGTGTCTGTGGCCTTGAGAACAAGCCAGGGATACGTGAGTGAGTGAGACAGTTAGCACGTGGTCTCCTTACCGGATATGGGACGAATGAATGGCTAGGACCGAACCATCGGGTTTAGTGCAGGGTGGTGAACCGTTACACTAGCCCCCACCAGCATTTTTGACCTTCAAGATGAAAATGAAATGCGGCCTATGCATGTTAACAGTATAGTTGACGGTCAGTGAATCGTACGCGTCTTCCTGATATCGTGGTTACTACAGGGGTTTTCGCATGTTCCTTCTTGTCCTGCAGTATTGATGTGTGATTCTGGTTGTTGTTGCGCCACAAAGATGTTTGGTGATGTTAAGATGAGTCATTCTCAATATGTGTGGGTTTCAGACGATCCAGCGAAATGGTGTTGGTGCGATTGCCTTTCCGTATGGTAAAATATTCGGAGCTGCGTTTTATGACCAGAATTGGATCGTCGTATGGGGGTTGCAGGAGAGGTTTACCTTGTCGTTCCGAACAAAAACGTGTATACATGACATCATGTCCGAAGGGAGGAATAACCGTCGAGTGTGTTGTCGCGTATCGGGAGGCTGAACATTAGTCATATGCTCACGGATAATTTGAACGTAGCTTGAAGGATCGGTGTACTCATTCGTTTTAGATGGAGATACGAATTGTCCTCGTAAGCGTAAGGGAGTACCAAACACAAGTTCGGCCAGAGAATGTCCCATGTCTAGCTTGACAGCTGAACGTAGTCCTAGGAAAATAATGGGTAGGCATTCTGTCCAATGCGTTGGGTCCTCATGTGCCCTCAGAGCTGCTTTGAGTTGACGATGAAATCGTTCAATGAGGCTATTGACACACGGATGATACGCTGTTGTCCTGGAATGCTTTGTGCCGATGAGGTTTTTGAGGGTGTGAGAAAGTTGTGAGTCGAACTGTTTCCCACGGTCCGTTGTAATGATGGTTGTTACACCAAGTATAGACATCCATCTTTCTAATAGTGTGCGCGAGCGATGGTGGTTGCGGTAGTGTCTTTGATGGGTATTGCCTCGGACCATCTAGTAGATCGATCAACACAAGTTAAAATATGTGTACAATCTTACGAGAGTGGCAATGGGCCAACAAGGTCTATGGGAATATGGCTAAATCGTGCATCGGGAATGGCGAATGTACCGATTGGGGTGATTGTATGGCGAGTTACCTTAGAAAGTTGACATGCGATACAGGCCCTCGTCCAATCACCAACGTCTGTGTTGATCCCGGGCCATACGAAGCGATCACAAATTAACTTTGTAGTGGTGCGTACGGTAGGATGTGACAGGTTATGAAGGGCGTTAAAAACTGTTGGACGAAGGGGTAGTAGTACGAATGGTCTGGAAAAATTCTGGGAGACATCACAAACAATAATACCTGGAGAATTGTGAAGATGGAGTGTTTTCTATTTGAGCACAGTAGATGATCGCGAATGTTCCAGTAATTCAGGGTCATCCTTTTGTGTCTCAGCCATTTTGATGAAGTCGATCGTAGCAGCAATGTGAATGGCGTCTATACCGGGCCTGGATAATGTGCCTGCTACGATATTGAGCGAACCAGATGTGAAACGAATGCCAGTCGAAAACGGAGAAATGTAATCTAATTGACGAATTTCTCTGGGAGATTATTTCGCAGAATTGGTAGATAATGCGTACAATAACGGTTTATGATCTCTATAAATACAAAAGTTTCTGCCTTCTACTAAATGTTGAAAATGTCTGATGGCAAGAAAAATAGCTAGCAACTCTCTACCAAAGGTGCTATATCGTGTCTCAGCCGATCGTAATAAAGTTACCGATTTGATTATGAGCGTCATTTGCTATCACTATTCCTAGGTTTATCCGCGTTCACGTTTTTGTCGTCACGTTTTTCACGCGATAGCAGGCTATAAACAAGGTTACAGATGATAGTGCTACAGTTATCAATTCCATCGACTTATTATCCTCACCCATCCGGTTGCCTAATTTATCAACCATGCGTCTAACGATGGACACGTGTTCAGCCTGTGCATCTGACCAGCCACAACCTCGGCCCCATCAGACACAACTAAACGTTCACGCCTGAACATTTTCGTAGGTTTTCGGCAGTTTTCACTCGCATCCGTTTCACTCGCCGCCTGCATCCTTGCATAGCTGCAAAGCTCACCCCATTCGATATCGTTTTTTGTGTACGCCGCTGTCATACGACTATTTAACACCACTGCGGAAAACTTAGTCTTTCCACTTAATGTTAGTCTGCTCCCACATTTACGTAACAACGTCCGCCAGCCTAACCTACTCCAGCATGGAACTCAATAGCTAATGCGGCCTTACTGACCCACCTCGACCCCAAATCCTGTTGCCCCACTGCGGTCGACGCACTGACTCAGCATCTGGCATAGATTAATATTCAGGGGTCAACAAATCTGGCAGCACTGGTTGTATTCGCCATCTCTCGTACATCTTTCCAAAGATGTAGCCCTTAAAGTCGTAAGCAGCACGGTACACACCTCGGATTAAACGTCCTATCGGCTCAACCCACTAATGCTTGCCACAGCTTCACTCTTCGATAGGTTATTCCCACACGATATCAGATATCTCAACACTTATATCAGATTTCTGGCACGGACAATTCATCGGACGTACCAACTTGTTGCTCATCTCATTTCCGCTACGACATCCTCACCATTCAGGACCGACCAAGACACAATCTCTGTCGCTCATCCATACGAGTGCAGTTTTCTGCCACGGCACATCTCAGCCGGTATCGGATTGTACGACGTCGTAAACACTACCTAACGCGGGTAATGTAAGAGGAACACGACTAACATCAGTGTCCTCGCTGCACGGTCACTCCTGATTGCTCATTGGCGCACAACCACCTTCGTCCTCCACCGCCCACTGGACTTGCAGCACCACATCAAACGCTGTGTTTGGTTATACGGGATTGTATGTACACGTCTGTGCAAACCATGAATATCTTCAGGCCAACAGCATTTACCACTAAACGATTGTGCGGATAACACTTCCGGCACAAAACCAACGTTAATTGTTTCATCTCACTCCAAATGGCGTCAGTTCGCATTACCTGTCTGCGAATACCCGCTGGTTTAGCTATTCCTAGTCGTTGTTATTAATCCATTTGTCGATTTTTAACCTGTGCGCGTTCATCGCATAGGGTTTTTCGCACTAACCAGTTTTTAAATTTTCATGTTGATTTCCAACACTTTTACTGTATATCCCCTGGAACTTGATCTACGTCATTAGGGTACGAAAAATCGTTCCTTTGAAAACGTTCAAAAAAATTGCGGAACCTTTTGTAAACCAACAAAATGTAGCATATGTTCAGCTTCTATCTCGGGTGAGTTACGTATTTTTTTCAGGCTGCTCGCTCATCTTATGTTTGTTTATATTTTTGACATTTTTGAACGCTTGAACGTGTTTGCTGAACCTCCGAAGAACTTGTCCGAAGACTGTTCAACGGAAGACATCTCCAGCTCCCATCTGCAAGCCTACGACAAACGTTTTTACCCTGATTGCACTTGTACATCTTGCACTTTTCACCTTTCAAGGCTCTCGCAATGTAGAAGCCTAACGGCTTAGAAGGAGGTACAATGATGCTACCAATGTCGAGTCTGTGTCAGCAGCCAACTGACACACTTCGACCGTATCGTTGTGGAGTAAACCAATCAGCGAATCGATCGGGAAATATCCCACCTGCCCTCCGCTCTGCGCCCTACATCCACGAATTCATTAGGCCACAGCACGCATCATCATTGATGTGGCTAGCGACTGTCTCCTTCTCATATGAGGCTCGCCACACCACGGTCATCACTCATGCGAACACAGGCGATCGTCGACAGTCTTACATGTAATGACTCGACGACCTCAGAAGTTCACAACTTCCTCAGCTGCACTGCCACATTCACCAATCTGTACACTGAGTCCGGCAGTTCACACTATTTCCACATTGGGTTAGTTTCACCCTAGACTGGCGCAGTAGCACAAAGAGGGAGACCTTGTGGTCTTAAGTCTTTTGTGTATGTACTCAAGGCATCGAGGGTGCCATGAACGAAACCACAAGGGGGTGGCCCACACGTCGATACCTCCGGTAACATGATCGAAGGTTGCCTACCGCCACCCTTCTGGGGGGAAGCTTGTGTAGTGACCAGCGATCGTGTGACTTCTCTAAGGATCCCGGCTGCAACCGTGTTTTCCCGCCTGTCTGTTCTGTACGCATGATTCTGTGTACGCCCGCAATAGAAGGCATGATATAAACTCAGTGCTACTTACTTCAGTCGTGCAACCAATTACACGCAACGAATGCTTGTCCTTTTCATACCGATTTATTTTCTATTCCATTCCTCAAGGTCGTCTAACCCGAACCTTTTCGATCGTTGTTTAACGCGCTTGAAGGTTCCACGCACTTTTCGCTTCGCGCGCTTTTGAGTGCCGCCGAGTGGGCTGTGGCCCATCTCGCGCTTCTTTTCTTCTTCCTCTTGGTTGCTGCCGTTGGTCCCAGACTAGGTTATAGCTAACTAACTACCGTCATATTTCGAAACATTGCTGGAAATATACGGTTTGTTTTCAAACCTTACTGCCTTCTCTAGTTCGATGCCTGTTGGGACTGCGTTTCGACTGATCTTCAGGAAAGGCGTATTAAATTGTTAGTGGACGAGGGTTTAGCGCATACCCAATTGTCCACCATAGGCATATTGCACCTTTACAAAATTACAGCACGTTAGACATAGTTTACGTAATTCATTTTCAGCTGTTTCTTATTATTGTCTATAACTCGCCTTCTGTATAGTCTACTCAAACAAATTTAGCTATTTCTTTAATAAGGATCGATAAGGATCGGTAATTGTTAAAACTTGCATATATGATAATGAGGAAAATAGGGTTCGAGCCAAAGTGAAGGTGCACTTTTTTTAATGAGTTCGTGTTTACCAGGAATACCATCTTTCTACTTCTCACATAAACATTCCCAACAAGGCAGGTTGTTCATCCCCTCACTTTAAAGCAAGCAACGAGTTTCACTTCAGCAGTTGAACGTCTTAGCTGAACCACTCGAAATAAAACGGTAGATGACCGTTTAACTTAGGTCTGGGTCAACAACCGATCACTAGGCGGATGGCTCGACCTTGACAGCATACGACTGAACCTGAAAACCAGATTACTCCTACGGTGAATCTCGTCAACCCAACATTAGTCAATGTATAGTGAGAGTTTGAGGATAACACCGTTTCATCGAAGTGGTTGCTCACAAGCAAGACGTGAACAATACTGGTTCTACCAGCCACGTACCGGTGGACAATCACCCAGACTGTCTTAAATAGTTCACTAACATTTTTCGCTATTCATCATTAACGACAACCCCTGTCAAAATCAATTGTCTAATTCGAATGAGAACCCTGTTGTCTTCTGTACTTGTTCGGTTGTTTTGCATTTCATATAATCTGCTTCAAACAAAATCCCACTGCAAACGAGAAAGAACATTTGAAAATCACAAAATTTGTGCAATTGCAGTTTTTGGACGCTTTCAAGAGAAATCAGTCAATTTTATAATTATCCCCTACTATAGAGATTTAGGTGCAATAATCAATAGGGTTCACAAAAGACGGGAATACACAGAAGTTATAATAACACCAGTGGTCGTGAAAGTTACCTGGTAGATTTCTTTGATTCGGTGCTCAAGGTACTAGAGTTCTGGGTGTTTAACGGTATCGAAAACCATTGTGAGATGGTGGGTACATCAAAATACGAAGGCTCATACTATCCAGCACCCAGTGGAGATGACAAATTACAAGTGGTAATAAAAACGGGTCGTGATTTAGAACCGATTCTCTAGTGTAATCATATGTTCATGAGCCATGTAACTTAGTCACACGCTCAGGTTATCATGACCCGTGGAGTGCTCATATCTCTGTTGCCCGTTAATTGTAGTCCAAGTAGCTAAGCTGTCACTCGAGATGAGTGTA
The DNA here is from genome assembly GCA_014338405.1 of Paragonimus skrjabini miyazakii. Lineage (NCBI taxonomy): Eukaryota > Metazoa > Platyhelminthes > Trematoda > Plagiorchiida > Troglotrematidae > Paragonimus > Paragonimus skrjabini miyazakii. The sequence goes on from JTDE01000654.1 coordinate 82,392, forward strand.
CTCCTTGGGTGTGGCGGCTTTCACAGGCTCTTGCGACTGACGGTAGGCTAACCCCCCCCCCCACACACACACACACAATGGAGCGCAGATGCATGAGGCTTACTCGTCGGAGCATTGAACATCCACTAATCAAAGCTGTACACTAAATGTCGATCGTAGTTATACGTATTCCGTTTGGATCCATTTAATGAATGGATATGATTTACACACTGTAGTTTCACCGTTTCAATATCTGTTTAATGCTTGACCACTTAGGAATGATGTGAGCGAGTTTGTAGATAGTGCCTCAAAGTTTCTATGGCCCCTTCGCTTTTTACATCCATCTGAATGCCATATGTCGCTCTTGGTTCCAGCTCAGATTAGAGTGAAATAATTTTCACTCACAGAATGGCATCGAGAATATGTGGATTTTATGCCCCGTTATATTTTTCTTAGTTTGTAAAAGACCACTACAGCATTAAACATTCTGTAATGAGTTTGGATCAGAACAGTTTTCTCGTTGGAAAACTTTCAGCTAATTAAAGTTTATCTCCAGACTGTTGCAAGCGGAACTATGGTCGATCAGTACCAGCTACTCAAAAACGGTTATTAGGTAGTACGTCGAATTTGTTTATGATAATTAACTCACACTGTTTCAGCGCACGTCAGAATTTAAAAACTTAGTTGTTTAATTCATTTTGAACATCACCCACAATTGATCGCAGCTGTCGCATTCCCATAAACTACCCAGTCGGCCCCTTTCGAAAAGAAACACTAGACTTGAGTTTCGTTCTCATTAGAGCTCGTCAGTAGTGCATATCCTAGCCACTGTCGGGACTAGAATCATAGCCACGCTGTTCATGAAGCAACCGTGTTTACCACTGCGCCACTGACCTCACGTTCAAATTGAAATAAACCAAATCCTCGACTACTCATCAGTAATCTAGTTCTTTAAGTCAAGGAGACAGAATGCAATAAGGAACGCACCAATCGAAATGCAACATGCTCATTGCCCAATAGCAATCGTTAATATAAATACACTAGTTCCTCTATATAAAGAGTAATGCTTTTCTAATAAGTTAGGATTGCTTGTTGTCACCCGAACAATTAACGTTCTGGTTTTTTGCACAAATTAGTCAAGTGTTCATCATCTTAAACACTTTGACGCTTTCAGTATGACGGTGATTAAATTACTGATACCGATTTTTGCGGCACAGATTTAGTCAGGAATATAGGTGTTGCTCTTTTTATTGATTTACGGATACAAAAATACCCCCTAACTAATAATAGTATCTAATGTGAAATTTTCCAACACAAGTTTCATTTATAGTCCTCTTCTGTTTCTGATTATTTCGGCACACAAAATTTTTCCTGAACATGCCAACGGTACATTGCAGTAAGGTGTAATGCAGCTGACAGGAGGAAAACCGAATGAACCAAACAATTTAGGAGGCACAACAATTTATATCCAACATAATCTTGGACAATACCGTAAGATGTTTACAACACAATAAAGTATGCTTTTCAAAAGCATATATTTGCTTCAGTTTGGGAAGAAAATTAATTAAAGTGTGCAATCTCAAAATGCAGTTTTATCATCCATAGATAGACAAGGTCATAAACTAATGTTTGTTATTCAGAAATTGCATACAAAATGTCATATTGCCTTTTCCAACAGCATCCTCGATAAAATGCATCAACTATTTGTTCTAGAGAATACTTGCACTAAATTTGGTGACTTGAAACTTTACACTGACCAATGTACCTTAGTGAATCTGCCACTGTGGCCACATCCTCGTCTTTACTATTATTCAGACCCTCGTTAAGACTCAGCATACTTGATTACGGTAAAAATCACAAAAAACATTTTGACGGAGAGGATTGTCAGGGGGCATTGGTGAAGCTGAAGTAGATCAAGTTTGGTGAGAAGTCCGCTTTGATCGGTCAGCTTCACGTGTACGTTGCTTACATAGCTACGGTTAGCAAGAAACATGGAGATCGAAGTGACTACAAACGTTGTCAGGAAATCTATCTACTGAATACTACTGGAAAACCTCCCAAGTGGTTTCTCAACATATCATACCTACTAACCAACTGAATGCACGCAGTGTGTCAGTGCGTGTTTGAGGTCGGAAGTAAAACTGTCTACATGATATTTTCTCAGTCACCCTCTCCTGAGCAATAGAATTCGTCACATAACTTTTGTGTTGCCTTAACAAAGGCCAATAGGCTTGTCAGTCGTGAAGATGTTGGTACTTTGCTTGCCGAAATCAGTAATCTACTCAAGTCAAATTAGGGTGGTCGTACCCTTCCACGGAAACATGGGAAGTACCATTTGTTATACGAGGGGGAGTCGAAAAGTAATGCCAATGTTTTTAATTCCGGTGAAGTTTTCCATAAAATTACCTGAATTTTTCCCAGTTATAAATGATTACATCATTTACGTTATGTAATAGTTTGTTTCTTACTTTTCATGTTTTTAGACTCACAAGGAAAATTCAAAATGGCTGCCCCCGTAGAGTTGCGTCAAAAACAAAGAGCAGTGATTGAATTCCTTGTTGCTGAGGAGGAAACCCCCATGAACATCCACAGACGATTAACAAATGTGTTTGAGGACAATACTGTAGATCATAGCAATGTATGCAGGTGGGTTCGTCGTTTGAAGGATGTAAAGGTGGGAACTATGGGCGTAGCCGATAAACCCCATTCTGGCCGTCCATCCGCGTCTGTCACTCCTGCCACTAAAGCAAAAGCAGATCCCCTGAGCAGAGAAGACAGGCGTATACTCTTGATGACTTGGCAGAAAACCTTGGAGTGAGCCATGGAAGTGCTTACAACATAGTCCAGTCACTTTGCTTTTCAGAAGTGTGTGCCCGCTGGGTACCGAGAGAGCTGACTACCGAACGCAAGACTGACAGGGTCACTACCTGCACTGAACTTCTTGAACAAAGTCAGACAACACCTTCTTTCAAAGGCTCGTGACAGGTGATGAAACATGGGTTCATCATTATGAACCGGAATCAAAGAGGTAGTAAGTGGAATGGCGCCACTCATCATCACCGCAAACAAAAAAGTTCAAGACACAAAAGTCAGCTGGAAAAATCATGGCGACTGTCTTTTCGGATGTTCAAGGTGTCATTCTGCTTGATTTCTTGCTAGAGGAGAAACAATAAACTTTGACGCCTACATCGAGACCCTGACGAGGCTCAGGGAAAGAATCCAACGAGTGAGACTCGATTTGCCAATCCGCAAAGTCCTCCTTCTGAAAGACAATACTCGACCACACACAAGCATCAAGACAAGGGAAACAATCGCCTCATTCGGGTGGACAACTTTATGGCATCCTCCATACTCACCAGATTTAGCGCCTTCAGATTATCACCTCTTCGGTCCCATGAAAGAGGGTTTGAGAGGCAAACAGTATTCCAGTGACGAAGAAGTGGCTCAAATAACAGACAACAAAATTTTACGAGGCAGGGATACATGCGCTCATTCAAAGGTGGAACAGTGCTATTGAGCGTAACGGTGACTATGTTGAGAAGTAGGGATGTGATCCACGGAGGACCAACTTTATTTTGATGTATAATACACGTTCCTGTGTTGGTAATTATACCTGCCCGAAATAAAATGGCTTTACTTTTTGACTTTCCCTCGTAATGACATGCATTCAGCTCCTTCCAGTCACCAGCGGTGTGAAACAAGGTTATTAAATCCCTTTAAAACTCTTTGGTAGTTTCTTTCTTGTACGGCAGCATCGCGGTTTTAGTAACTCAAACGACAAAATTTACATCTACAACAGATGTGATTAGGAATTGTTTAGAGTTGTGTAGTTGTGAACAAAGAACTGGGTAAAACCAGACACTTCAGAGAGAAACTGTTTGCAGATGACGTTGACTTCGTAGCACACTCTGGCAAGGTTTTACAAATACCTATCAACAATTTTTCACTCATATGTGCAAGCTTCATACAGAAAATTTCATAACCCGAGACGTTGCTTGCATTCTAACACTTGCTTTGGGGCGTACGCTAGGAGAATGATGGGCATAGTTACCAAACTTGGGTTCATCTTCTCTGAGAGGCGCTCCCTCAATGTAGGGTTTAAACACCTTACCTATAAAGTATCCTCAACGATGGCTTAACGCTTAATGAGGTTGCAAAAGAATACCATATTGAGTGTCACATCCTGTGAAACATTAGTCTACGAGCGTGTAGCAGGATTGCGCTGGATGACTGAAACAAGTACAAGGCAGACTATTTGAGTGTAACTGAAAAGCATGAGTATAGGCTGCGTACTGATACTAACGTTCAAAATTAAGCTGTAAAGGTCACGTGGCCCACCCCAGTCGGGCGTGAATAAAGACAAAGGAACATTTGTACTTGGAGGTCATGGATGGTGAAACATGCAGTCAACCCACCACATTACCCAAATATTGTGTGCGCACACAACAGATTACAACAAAGATAATGGCGTATCAAGATTGTGTGTTCAGTTGATTACTGTGCACGAGTGGGGTGAAGACACAGCAGTTGCGTTAAGCCTGAACACACTACAACGTCGATGTCCCAGAGGAATTCTCATCGTCAGGAAAGCACAGGATAATGAGATATTTCAGATAAGCTCTACTTACTTAATCAGTGATGCTTGTGACCGCTGAGTTATGTCAGACAACTGGAAGACGGCCAAATCCTTGACAAACTGTTCACCATGAGCTTGTCACAAGTTGTTGACAGTACGTAAGAAAAGCCTCATAACACAAGACACAAGTACTCGTTACATGTAGACTTGTGATTTCAGCACAATATTCTGAAAAGTAGTGATAGAATATCGCTGCGATTGGTACATTATTGAGGGCAAGTGTTTCGAACAGGGTGGCTCAGGGACGAATCGGCGATGGCACACAAAAAGATTGCACGAGTTTCGAAAGTTCACAGCGGCAAATTCAACAGCTGCCATGGGATTTAGCTGTTGCAACTGCAGAAGAGTTTGTCTGTCAAGGATGGGTTTGCATAGCCACAACGTGAGCAGTAAAAATGTTTCAATGGTACAGTAATGCGGTGTTTTTAAATCAGACTAACGCCATAAGACGATACCGTTTTTAAGTTAACTAGTAGAGTACGAAACAACTGTTGGGTTTTTTAGGGAATTTATGACCTTTGACCTAGAATAGGGGGATCGTCATCCCCTAAATCCTGCAAACCTGCAGAAAAAAACCAAAATGAGCCATTTAAAGTGATTTTGGAATATTTTTGTCTATTGCTTCTGAGACATATTCAATGTTGGGGGAGTGGTTCGGTGGTGTTTCAAGTAGTTAATAAGGTTTTAACTATGTGATCGGAGGACTGTAATTTTCAACCGCACCTTTACTGTATTTCCTTGTATGTTTGTTAACACTTATTCAATCTCTTTCATTCTAAAGCAAAGACACACTTCTATGGTCGTTGCGAATGATGCGTCCTATGTCTCGGCCATCTTTTACGGCAGGTCCCTGACCTATATATTCAGAGCTTCTGTGGTCCCATGTGGATTGGTTCTGATTGTAACATGCAATCGAAACCAGCAATCGCGCACGGGTTGAATTTGAATTGCGTAACGGGGTGTCCTGCTATGTTGTCGACGCCGTTTTGGTTTTCGTTTGTGTAAGTCGTGTGCATGGTTTACTGGGTCTTTGGCCCATGCTTGTTTGTGTTTTTTCCTTTTACAGGACTGTTGCTGAAACCCCTACTTCGGAAGAATGCTGTCCTAGGTGTCTCCGCGTTGGCCTAAAGTTGGTCTGCGAGTGTAACGGACAATCAGAGTGAAAAGGCTGGCTTGTATTTGACATTGATAAGTGCTCGGCGTTCACATCTTTCCCATTGGGGAACAAGCCGTATACTCAAGTGCACAATGTTAACAAGGAAGATTCAATATAGTTGTATCCTTTATAGGCATCCATAACTAATTCAGAGGTCACAATACGTCATGGTTACTATTAGATTCATGTCTCGGTATTTGCTGCTAGTGAAAGACAAGCAAGTTGTTTATCCTTTCCGACCTCGTCCATAACAAGTTGTTACTAATCTCGGGAGCGTAACAAGTGACCTTAACAATCATACAACACTCCAAAACAGATCAAGGTTTGTGTAACGTGTTACAAAAACGTTGTTTAACCTAGCAGTTTTTAAGACAACTTCTTTACAATGATTAACCGATCATCTCAAACATTGTTTTCTCAGTCATGCTTAGAAGATGGGCAACAATCTGTGTTGTTTCATGAAAAGTTTATTTCTGTACCCACTAGCGGTCGGGCTTTGCGACAGAAATAGTCATTTATGTGAACCATTATACCCAGGTGACTGTTTCTTTCGGAAACCGAAATCCAAACTGTGTGCATGAAGGTTTTGTAGTGCACAAACACTTTGGTTGCATCAGTTGACCCGATCAGAAATATAGGTTGCAATGGGTGCAGCAGAAGAGGAGCAGGGCAATGGTTCGTGCTGTCTGAGTCTTTCCGTCCGAATCCAGTAAGTCAGTTGATTCTAAATAATTTACAACTACTTTGGCAATTCTTGTAGTCTCTGACTATTTGTTTTATTATAGTAACCGATACAAACAGCAGGAGGTGAAGCCCTTTATACAGTGAATGCGACTGGACCAGTTACCAAACCAAAATCCGTGTGACATAAAATGGAAATATTTTTCACTGCAGACACTTTCCTGTGCTTGAGAGATAAATGCGTGAAAAAATGTATGGACTAACTAAGTATTGTGAACTGATGGAGGAACCCTCTTGAAACTTAAAGCTACAACTGACAACTGTGTAATCATTAGTCATGCTTTGGCTAGGTGCTAAGGAATTGAGCTAAAATAGATTATATATATACTGAACAACACCTACAGTTGATCGTAGCTGTCGCATTCCCATAGACTTCCCAATCGGCAAGCAACAGACTCGAGTTTCACTCTCATTAGAGCGCGTCAATAGTGCATATCACTGCCACTGCCGAGAATAGAACTCCGGCCACGCTTTCATGAAGCAACCGTGTTGACCACTGCGCCATTGACCTCACATTAGGAATGACCGAATAATCATCTATGAACCCTCAACCACTTTCACTCATGACTAACGAACAGGCTGTTCGATCGCCTCGAGAGGAGACACAGTAACTGTTCTGTTGACTCCAATCGATGACCCCTCGACTAGAACTTCTTTCCAAGTTGAACTCACAGAAATCATTAACTTGTTGGGCGATATTTTGATTACTGATGAGTAGTAGGGGATTTTGTTGCTTTTAAATATAAATTGAACATCATCTACAATTGATCGCAACCGTCGCATTCCCATAGACTTTCTAGTCTGTCACTGTCACAAAGAAACAATAGTCCTACCAAAGTCTTCTAATACTGAATAATAAGGAAAATAAATTATTATCAGCAACAGGCTGTTTAGAGCTCTATTGAAGATTTTGATTCACAGATAATCAAACTTACAAATAGCAAATGGACTACAAACTGGAGAGAAAACCTCAACTGTGTCGGACCCTGAATCGATAAACCTTAAATATACGGATGACCTTATTCACTTGAGTATTCAATGGACTAAATGTTCTCCAACATAGATTGAGCATCTACTTTTTGTCTTTTTAAAACAGTACACATTTAACTAAGCATATCTGGTTAATTACACCAAATAAATTTGTCACCCAATGGCTTTAGGTTCATATGAAGACGACGGTTTTACTGGTCTAACTTACCCAGAACAATGCTATCAGTTCACACAGTATGAAAAATATTCTGAATCGGAAACGAGATAATATTATTGAGTATCAGAAATAATATTTTCTACACCAAGTTTATCACTTATTTTCAATAGTTTGGTTATATTTTTTTACTCGACTTATTAGAGTGTTTATTGTTACGCACACAATTCGGCACTCGTAAATACATACGGTCTTATCAAGTTCACGAAAGCATCTGTGTGACTGCATTTTCTGGAAGTTAAATGAACTAAAACTAGGTTTTCAAATCTGTTATCGATTTTCACAATATCTCTCAGAATTGTCAAATGCAATCACAAAGCAGTTATTCCGAACACTGAATATCCTCTACAGAGGCAAAATAAATCATAAAGATATTTTTGTGTTTTTGCTTGTACACATGAACCAGGGTGCACATACTTACAAATCTCACCTAGATGGATGTATAACCGTAATTCATTGAAGAACGATATTTCTGGCAGTTGAGAAAATCAAATCAGAATACAACAAAATTTAGATTTGTTGGATCCATGCGCACGGGAGCAGCGGAAATACACGAATGAGACATCAGCAAGAAACAACGTACTTGCCACGGGACTGACGGTGACTGTTGCAGGATCAAGTAGTCTCACCAGAGAACAACAGGATAGAATGGGGGAGTGGGGTGCCGAAGGAAAGGTTGATTACTTTAGTAAATTGCCCACCGTGCGCGGTAGGATAGAGCTCATTTGTCGGGACAAAAGCTGATGGAATCAAGCTAGGATTAGAGATCACATTGATGCGGTTTAACCATCGTGTGATACAAATCTTGTCAGTTATTGCTATTTTTATCACCTTTCTCTCTTGTGGTTATGGCTGGTAGGATTAGGATGGCATTTCTGTTTTGGTTAGTCTGGACATCGACCAACAAAGCTTGATTTGTCATTTACATCATTTGACGAGCTGTTCGAAAACTGGGACAGTGAGTCGACCAAATGTGCAAAAGGATTTTCAGAATCACACACGAATGAGAACAGTGATTTTATAGATTCCAATTAAGGCAATTGGTGGTGGCGGCTCTTAGGAATGTCGGACCGTTTTTCTGACGGAGGTTTCTGACTGGACTGTTGCACGAGCTGACTGACAAATCTCATGGGACTAAAGAATTGATTTTATCTGGTTGAACGTGTTGCAGCAAAATGTCACCATTTCATCCTAATATCAAAAGCGCAGTTCCTTACTGAATACTGTTGTTTTAATGAACAATTTCAGTGCGATTCGTGATCAAAGGAAAAGCGGGTTGTGAGCTCGCAGTTAACGAGTGAAACCCAGATTCACTCTTTTATCAGACGTTACCGAAAGAACAGCAGCTAGGACTAGTTCACGCTGCTCATCTGAGTTTGCCCCCACATTAAAGAGCTTGGTACACTTTAAGTAAGTGCTTTCCTATGTCGCTATCCATTGTTTAAATAAACTTTGTTGATTATAGGCATGCTTTTGATAGAGTGAATGTTGTAGTGGTTCACCCAATACAACTGCTTCGCAGTCTTACATCCAATTCAATAACAGTCCAACCAACTAGGTACAGTTTCCTTGAGTATACTCGAGAACTTTATAATGAAAGCCTATGAACTGCTCGCCTCATAAAGTTCAGTTGATCACAAAATCTTATATTGTACCAATCAGCATGTTGAGTTTGGTATTACTGCTAACATTATAGTGAACGAATAGAGATGACAATTAAGAGTGCATGACCGACCAGTATACAACAAGGTCACTGAACCAATCACCACGGGGAAGCAAAGATGATTTGCAAGTAATAGCCTAATATTGATCTACTCTAAAAGAGCGGATGTTTTATTTTTGCTATTATGTAAGGTTCAGACGACGCGACCCGCATATAATCAGTCTCCAACGGTTAACTCTATTCCGGTCGAGTGTTATAGGCGTTCCTGTCCTGCCTAACCAACCACGTTGATTTCTTCACGATCACATAGATATGAGGTGAAGAGGTAATGTGCATGGTGTACAACGTTGTTAATGTACTATCGGATAGTCAGTAGTTTTGAAGAGTTACAACATCATGTCCACATTTTTTGTTAGAGGGATTCAAACAAGCTGCTAATGGAGTCGGTCACACGTAATCGGTTCCGAACCTGTGGTTGTCATGGTTTTTGAGACTGAGAACTTAAAAAAGTCAGTATAGCTACAAAACTGCTTTTCAATATCAACCTCAAATATCAATGAGTTCATGAAATTCAATGATAACTTTGCTTTCCTAGACAGCAATTGTATTTGCAATAGCAAATTAAAAAACCCTATCTTTGTCTAGACAGAAATTAACATGTCACTACCATGTATACAATGAATGTGCGCAGCGGGTAAAATTGTATTACCGATTCGTTTGTGAAGACTAATAACTTCTGCACCTACAAGATAAAGTGTTATAATTGTTATCGAATATTTTCTGCGGAGTTCAACTAAGTACACATTGTAGTCTGTGAGCTCATATACAAGGATAAAATCCGTAGACATTAGCGCGTGACAACAACGTCGACAAACGTACACATACACACACAAACGCGCATCGTCCCATTTGGACGTCACAAACTCTGAATAAGTTCAGAAATTTACAACAGACTTGAAGATAGTTCTGTTCACTGTTTGACACACCTAATATGGCAACACTAAGAACGAACAAGAAATCGCACTCCCGTCGGAGTAGCAGAGAAAATAATCAAAAACGCAGCAAAACCACCTGGATATGTACATGTAGATTTGTTAGAGATTGTCTTAAGGCCTTTGTAGATTATGTCGACTGATTCCTTTCCGGAAAAGCTTATGGACTACTGACGACCTCTGATAAAAGCGAACTTCAGTTCCAATACTTCTGACCAAGAGGCTGCAATCGACTTTGGATGGTACTCAATTTATACCTCGACTCTAGCCAGCATTGAATAGGTGAAACGAAACACAAACGAACCAGGAAGTGCTGTTTTTGAAAATCTTCCTGATACCCATTAATAACGGTTACGATTTCGTGGCAAGTATGAGTTTTCATAGTTCACCTAGGATAAATTACTGCAAGCTGAGGAATTATGTATATGAATATTTAAAACTGTTAACCCTAATAATCTTATTAAATAATACTATAGTTAGTAGGCCAGCACACTAGACTTTAAAGTCATAACATCATTCACAAATTCATCGTTTATTGCATACTACGAACATCCACCCTATCTTCCACCTAATGTTATTTTTACACAATACACAGCCTATGTAATTTGCATTCTTGCCGGCCACTCTTAAACACCAGACTTGCTAATGGGACATAGTTACGGGAGAAGAACTGAAACGTCGTCCCAAACCAACCCAAGTTTCGAAAAGATTAGGAACGCGTGTGCTAATATCATGCTTGACTTAATTTTTCATCCATACTATACATGTCAGTTATTGCAATTCTGTTTTTAGTTATCCTGGTCGATGACCGCAGGACAATAAAACAGTCTATCCTAGTTTCATCCCCCTTCCATGAAGACTGTGTCTGACAAGAGTGGGACAGATTTGCCTAACGTTTGGTATTTAATTAGAATTGATTGCCTATTGATATACTTTTTGTAGTTTAGCAGACATGTTTTGTCCAGAACTGGCTTAACGTCTGTGATTCATAGTAGAGCAGAAATGTATAATTAAACGTTTGTCATATTATCTGAAAGTAGACGGTTAATAGCAACCCTTTATCCGCTAGTTTTTAGATCCGGGTGAGTATAGAATATGGATTCATTTTACTGTACATGCGGATGTTGATTTTTTGCCCCCTGATTTTTGTTTAATTCGCTATCCGAACAATCATTTTGTAGCATGAGTTAGCGATTAAACAGTGTTTTTTCTACGAAAGTTCCCTTCACACAAACCTCAGTCTTGCATAATCGTGTGATATAAATATAGGTTTACCGCCTTATGCTTAACAATCTACTCAGGTACCATCGGTGGTTTATATTCGGCTTATGGTTGACAAAAATATCGGAAGCGCTATAGTCATGTTACGTCACTCTGAGGCTTTTCAAGTCGCGTATTGCGAGTTGTGTTCGGTTGTTCAAGTGACCACATGACACAGTGTGATGAAGGCCGCCGGGCGAGAAAGAGATGGCTGTAGCAGTTTGTTAAAACACAACTTCCTGGGTGCCCAAAACAGTTCGTGAGTATTGCCTTACAACGTAGTATGACGTGATGTTCATAAGACATTCTATCATCATGTACAATGCACAACAGAAGATCGAGAGAACAAGTGTATTTTTACAAAATCCATTAATTTTCGACTACCTTTCGCTAACGAAGTCAGGATAAAGCTATCCATTTTAATGGAACTTTCAGTGCCCAATCAGTAGGTTATGTGATCGATTAAGCAGAGCTTAACAATGTTCGTCAAGCGATTGCATTGAACACTGCTAACGATTAACGTCACTCAGGTTAACTCGATTCTACTTTTCTCGGCCACTTGCGATTATTACCTATCTTTATTTGGACGTACTAAACCAACGGGGAAACAGTGATGATACGGAATGATGAACAGGGTTTTAGAAGAGAGCCATTTGCGAACAGCTTAGACTAGGTTCGAAATAGCGAAATAACAACAGCGTGGTCACATGCAACACTAGCTCAGCCAAGGAGCCAGGCTGAAGTCTTAAAATGTTTCACCCAAAGACTTTCCTACCCAACAGGAGTAAATTCAACTATTTTGCTATGTCTAACGCAAACACATCTGATGGTGGTTACTTTTTTCGCCATGTTGAGAAACTTGTAACGGTTTTTGTCAGGTTATTTATACGCATTCTGTAGTAAATGAATTGTTCAATAGGAAACGCCTATCTAACGGCGGGTTTTTCTTTCTAACAGCGTTTGTTAAAGCCTTGACTCACTGGATATATTGAACAATTTCATAGCAAACCAGGACCAACCTCCAAAAATAATTATCTCTTAATCATAGCTAACTGATACTGCTGATCGATCACGGGCACATTGTAATTAATCGCTTACCATTCGAGAGAGTTTATTCAAACTTGAACCGTTGTGAACAAAGCGGTAAGTGATGGTTTTGAACGACACGATATTCATATTAGATTATTTTTAAGCTAATGGGAAATTAGGAAATACACAGCTTGCTTTTTCGTAGGGATTTCAATGTGGGACCTGTTTGTCCGGAAGGAAGTGAGATACCAAAACTTCGGGATTAGTTAGGAAATTTGTAGTGTCAAAAACACCGTTATATTGTGCACACATTCGAAACCAAAAAGCTGAGATTCTGGAATTTGCACTTTGGTAGACTTTGAGATTAACCTTCATATTCGAGGTTTTGCAATTCAAAATTATGTTTCAAAAGATGCGAAAATATTTAAAGACATACGTAATAAACTTGTGTACACGACGACTAAACATAGGTTTCGTCGTAATACATCTGAATAGAAGAATCATGTGAAACACTCAAACCAACTGTGTTAAACAGCAGATGATGACAAAATCAGAAGGAACTTAATGAATAACTGAAAGTTTAAACAACTATTGTTGACATAGAAATGGCTTCCAGTGGAACAACCCACTAAACTAAGTTCCCTGCGGTCTCTCATCTTTGAAAGAAACACTACTCGTTTCGATACTGTTTCACGGTTTACCACCGCGGTATTGAATCGTTTCAACTTATCTTAGCTAACCAGTGTTATCATTTACCACAGAAACGGTCACAAAAAATTTCATTGTTCTGTTCGCTCTTTTATTCTCGCCAGTTATGGCCTTCCGTTGATCTCCTCACATGAGTGATATATTTCACTTCAAAACCCAGAAGTTTATTGACTTCTGGTTCAATATGGAATTAATGTTTTTCTCTCTAGGTTGACTGGTGCATTTTCTTAGCAGTGGCAATACGATGTTGTGATTCTGACTCCTGACGCCTCACCAGTGTATCAGTTTATGCAGTTTATCCTTGGTCCTGTATTCGTTTGCTGTATTTTCATGTCGGGTTTTCACCACCAGCTGAAAAAGATATTGCCCGTTGATGTTGCTTTTACTGTGTTCACCGTTTTCTTTTGTTCCTGTGAAATAAGCTACATGGGCTGCATGACAGGGCAATTATCCGAAGGCTTCCGGAATCATCAGTCAATCTAGCTAGCACAAGGATCGGCAAGACTCTGTATATGGCTGGTGGTCATCTACTTCAGTCAAAATACCTGTTAGATCTCATCGATCCATTTTAGCTGATATATTGAGTTTGAGGGGTAGGATCACGACAGACCAAAGATCGCATACTGGCCAGCACAAAATTTACTGCAATTTTCCCACACTCACCACCATTGTGTAACTAAAAAACGGTCAGTCTAAAAATTCAGCCACCTGTCGCTTTGCATTCGGATTCAGGATGGAACGATTACCTATATAATGGGTCATTCCGAAACTTTACAACTCACGTGTCTGATGTTATATAACAGGGTCTTAAGAATTATTCCACTTACACAGTAATGGTTGACATCTGTCATTCCAGTGATACCACATCTGACACGCTTGCTTGAACCTGTATAACTGTCATGTTTGATAAAACATCGAAAGCATGCTTGTTTGTTACGCGTTTCTTCGGATTTTTAACCGTTTTATCTCAGTTGCCAACTGAAGGTAAACAAGGATCTAGCTGACTTCCGCGGATGTTGTATGCAGTACATATTCGCTGATTACCACTCTAGTGTAATAGGACAATTTACTCCTTATCACGTTTGTCACATTTACTGTCGAATTGGTTTATTTCAAAACGGTCCTGTTTTTTTTTATAAAACTCCAGTTAACTCATTCCAACTTGGTTAACTAACAAGCTGTTGTTGTAATATTTGCATAACTTTTAAAAGAATTTTCCTATAGTCCACTGTTCATTCTGTACGAACATACATTCGGAGAAGTGTTTCTTTTTCGAGCTATCTTATACAGTTATGTGTTGTGTTCTGATGGGACAGACATTCAATTAACATGGTGCATTTATCCAAAATGCTGGATCAAAGAAGCTGATTTGTATGTGGAAGCTAAAACATATAGTGCGTTTGGATGCTGTTTAATGCCAAATGATACATGAAAATTTCTTATATCACTTGTGTATGGAAATCTTAAGTCATCCAGAGTAACCCAACATAATCTGAGCTTCCGACTTGGCTTCGAAGCTCAGCTGGTAGAGCGCTTGTTGCGTTTGGGTATGGTGTTTCTGTCGCTGGTTCGAATCCAGCCGGAGTCCAGATTTTTCGCAAATGGATCTCTTCTAAATTATAAAATCTGGCAAACTACCTATAAGTAATAGTCTGACTAGTTCAAAGCACAGTGGAATAATTACTTGAATCCAACAGCCTCACCCAACTAAAGAAAACATGAAATGTTAATTTTTCAGCTACTTACTAGTTTTGGAAAATGTTTCTATAATTGTGCTCGTTTGGTTTTCCCCATGAGGTTTTTGGACTGCGCTTCAAAACTAGCCCGATAAAAAATTGCATAGTTCTGCTGATGTGAATGTGAGGTGTACATTCACACGAGCTTTCACAGTAGGTCAGCAGCCTGTATACTTTTCGCCAGTGAGCTCATTTCATATAGCCTCAAAAAGCACTATTTTTGAGAATAGAAATAAAAGTTTTCTTCTTTTAAGAATCATCATATTGAATCCTAGGGACACAGTGTCTATCCGTCTCGTTTGGTCTGTACTTTCTTTCACTTACTTACACATATATAGAAATCTTACTAGGTGGTCCAAGGGGATGGCGAAAGTCGGAGTTTAGGCAACTCACCAATAAAGATAAAACTATTCAACCAAACCGCTTTAGGGCGAAAGTGTTTCGGTTTCAGTTATGGAACTTCATTTTTTAGATCAGGGAATATATTTGTGGGAAACGATGGTATTTTTCATCTGTCAGACATGATTTTTATCCGTTATTTCCAACGATTTATCAGATTTTGAAATTCAAACGATCGACTACCAGCTTAGGCTACTCGCATAGCAAACCAGGCTATGTCCAAAATCAATATAGTCAGCATGACATTCGTGCACGTTTTGGTCATTTCACTATTACCAGTATACAGTTACTAAACCGATCATACATGTCATTTTTACATACAGATGGAAACATGTGTACAATGACCACACTGGTTAACCTTTCGTTCAAGCACGTGCAGTGTGTTGTACCTGCACACAATCGATCTTTGTTGCTGTCTCAAACTGTTTCCCATTGATTTTTGGATGGATTACAAATGATTTATTACAGTTGGATTGAAAGATTTTAAAGTGCCTGTTTTTTCCTAAGGAACGCGCGGTAACTACTGTAGAAAGCTTTCATTCTGACGTTGGGGCTAGAATATTCTGTGAGATCTTATAAGGTAGAACACGCACAAGAATAAGAATAACCGTCTGTCAGTATTGTTCTGTTCTTAGAAGATGCTAAGAATCAACTGCATATAAGGTTTCACAAAAACATCTCATGAATGTGGTTTATGCAGTCAAAAATTGATTCATATCCCCCGTTAAAGAATGTTTAGTCGTATCTGCTTCGTGAACTGTCTCCTAAGCGTGAAACAATGTGATCCACTGAATGTACTGGACTGCTTCCGTGGTCACTTTTGTTCAGCAAACCAAGCATTCTTTTTTCAAAATCTGCGTGAGCAATCTCAATTTCTGATTGAAAGTCACTCGTTGTCTACACAAGTAATAATCGAAAGGTTGTCATATAAGATACCCAACACCATGTGGTCGTCCAGATTTGAAGCATCTCGTTTATGATGAACTTTTGCGTGTTGATGTCATGGTTACACATACGGCAAATTCGTCAACTTGATCTTATCCGGATTTATTTCTTGGTCTCTTATCTGTTCCATAGAGGACCAAATAAACTCACTTCAAAATCCAAAGTAAAAAAATCTTTCATCTGACATACTGCGATTTTAAATATACTCCGATTCCAGCCATACTCGACCATGCTGTCATTCTTCGATCTGACCTGAACTCGCCTGTCATATGCTACCGTCGTTGCTAGGATAGTCACTCAGTCGGTTTATGAGTGTATAGGTAAAACTTTTCTTGGATGGTCACAATTAATAACTCAGATTGGTACGATAGTCCTCGATAGTGTTACCGGACCGATTCAAAATGAATGTTTTATTCTGTAGCGTTCCGGTATGAACAAACGAGAACTTGGTACAGCCAACGATAAGTAGTTTACAGACGTCATCAACCATGAGTTACCTACATTAAGAAATCTGTTCTCCCTTTCTTCAGAGCAATAAAATTGATCCGTGCGATGTTCAAAAATAGTTAGTTTACACAGTAAGTGTGCTACGGATTGTGAAATTTGATTGACTGTGAGCCACAACCACAAATACTTAAGTGTTCAGAGGCGCAGCTTGAATTGGCAGTCGTTCATCCCTTACGGATCGTTCCGCTGTCATTGTGAACAAATTATTCCAAGTGAATGATGTCAAATCAATCAAACAAGAAAATTGACCATAAAATACTCTCACCTTTTGTACCGCACACCAAGTGTAGTCATTGTCTATGGCTCTCACTACATGACAGAGGAGAACACACTTTTTGTCAACAATTTAACTAAGTTCGGTCAAAATAACAGTCACACATGAAGTACAATTTTTTCTTATAATGGTGTAAAATTGGACGCTGTTGAATTCACTGACCCTACAAACTGAAAGCGTACCGAGCAATTCTACATTGGAAAAATGAATTCAGACTTTTTTGTAAAATTTCCCTCCCATAAAACAGTGTTGTTGATTTGCCGATTAATCACAGTATGTAAATTACTCTGAAAACCCATCACACGTTTTCGTTGAAACTGGACAATTTCTCCAATTGATTGGGTTCATTTCAGAGCGCATCATAAAATCAATGTTGTTCGCAAAGAATTGAATTGCTTGCCAAAAATCCAATGAGCACACAACAAAGTCAGTTAGACATTAAGTTGCATGAAAACTTGTCAGCAGTAAATAATTAATGTGAAGATTATCGGATTACCAAGAAATACTAAGAGAACGTGTTTCGGCTAGTGGCAAAAGAATCTATTTTTTTGGGTTAGTTTTATAGCTTTAATTAGTTTAGTACCGAAGTGGTAAATATTTTTTCTATGTATAATCTAAAAAAATAGCTAAACAGATGAAAAAAATTACTTTTAAAATGAGAGTTATATGAATTGTTACCATCGATATGCATAACACCTGGCGGATAAAATGTCTTGTAACGCATGGTATTGAAGCGCTTCCTACTGAGAAGATGCGAAGACAAGTGAAAACTTTATAGTAGCCCCATCCAAAATCAACAGGTACGTAATTACAACAACTTTCAGTAGAAGCATCATGATATAAATATATATTATTTGTCCATAACTCTATTATATCTAAACTTATTGATGAGCATCTAATGACAGTCATTTAAACGTGCACCAAGAAATACTCTTTGGTCACATGTCCTACTGGACACATTCAAATTATATTTATCAACATTTATTGTTTATCGCGATGTTTTGACAATTTTTGAGCACATCCACGAATGCTTTTGTTGTAGGTCATAGTATTTATATAAAAACTAACTCCTCATCCGTAGGAGCTTTTATATTCTTTTAGGCTTTCCAGGTAATCCACCTGAGCAGGAGCGCTGGAATGGCGTTCATTTCAACAGTTAATTCGTATTTCACGTTGAAAACCGGCCTAATGCTTGTAGACCAGCCTTGTGGATAACTGCAACCACAACAACTGGGAACTGTGAGTAAACATCATGCAGGCCGATTGTCTGGAGATCATTGTATGTTTCAGTTACTTTTCTGCATAGGAATCTTGATTGCAGGTTAGTCATAGCCATTTTTGGGACAAGTATGATTGTTTTCCCACAATCCTTGAACTCTATGGAAAATAAATAACGAAACTTGTATAACATTTAAGATATATTTAATCACTTTAAGCAAATGACATTAATGGTGAGTAGTAGGGGATTTCGGTTTTTGTATGGATTAAACATCACCCAAAATTGATCTCAGCTGTCGCATACCCATAGACTTGCCAATCGGCTCCTTTCGAAAACAAGCATCAAACTCGAGTTTCGATCACAGTAGAGCTCGTCAGTAGTGCATATCCTTGCCAAGGCCGGGACTAGAACTCCGGCCACGCTTCTCATGAGGCAACCGTGTTTATCACTGCGCCACTGACCTCATATTAGGAATGGCCGAATTATTATGTGTGAACGCTCAACCACTTTCGCTTGTACGTAATGATGAAGTTGCCCGATCGCCTCGAGAGGAGACACAGTAACTGTCCTGTTGACTTCAGTCGATGACCCTTCGAGTAGAACTTCTTTTCAAGTTGAACTCGCAGAAATCATTAACTTGTTGAACGATATTTTGATTACGGATGGGTAGTAGGGGATTTTGTTGCTTTTCAATACAAATTGAACATCAACTACAATTGATCGTAGCTGTCGCATTCCTATATACGTTTCAGTTGGCTCCTTTCGAAAAAAGTACTAAACTGGAGTTTCGCTGTCATTAGAGGTCGTCAGTGGTGGCACTGTTGAACGAATAACCTTGAGATATCGAAAAATTATCTACACTTGCATGTTTTTTCCTTGAAAACATTAAATTCAAAAGTTGTATTAAATTCTGTTTGTAAGCCAGACACAGACGCTTTTTATGAATAAGCAATTACCGATCAGCAGTCCAAGATTTGGTTAATTTCAAATTCTTGACTGCTCATCTTTACCCTAAACTATTACCTGGCAAGTTTAATTAGATCGAATGTTTAGACCTCTCTCGGTAGTCATAAGCACCGGGTTATTGATTGGAGTAAGAGAGTTTATGTATCTCCTAATGGGACGATCGGGTAACCTGATCATTACCAATAGACGAAAGTGGTCGAACACTCAGATCTGAAGATTCGGTCGTGCCTAATTTGAGGTAACTGGCGTAGTGATCAACACGGCTGCTTCATGAAAGCGTGGTCAGCATGACCATGTCAAGAATATGCATTACTGACGAGCTTTAACAAGAGTGAGACTCAAGCCTAGTGCTTCTTTTTGAAATAGTCTGTCTGGAATGCCTATTCGAAAGCGAAGTCTCTGATTAAATAAGAGAGATATTCAGTGTGGAATATAGGCAACTATCAATAACTTTATTTTGGTATTATGCATGAAACCCATGTAACCTTCAACTGAAATGCGTCAAATATCGCAAAACGATTGTCGTCTATTGGTTCATCGATATACAGTGAGAATGTACAGCAGTGGAAGATTGAGTGTTTATGCAAGGTGTTTTTGCCACGTTGTGATGGGTGAGTGTAGATAATTCCCATTTATCTTTGCGACTGTCGGTGTATGATCACTGATCTGTCTGTACTACTCAACGAACTTTATAGATTGGCCTGACTACATTAGCTGAGTTGATCGATTGAGCTACCTCAAACTTCATGCAGCGGTTGATTGGTTGCAGGCCTTCTAAGCAGTTCTAAGTCAACTCACGTTAAATGGTGCATCAACTTACGTTTATGTTGTAATCAGTAAGAGTAGCATATTATCTATCGATGAACTCGTCGTTAATCGAGTTATTTACGCAGACTTCTTAGGGTGATGATCACTGATATAAAAACCGAAAATGCGACTGATGAAATGGGTGATATTGAAGTTGGAAAACAACCCGTGACTAACTCAAATACGAAGATCG
>JTDE01000654.1:102905-115832 GCA_014338405.1 Paragonimus skrjabini miyazakii
TCCGTATAAATGTTTACGTTCAGTCCTGTTTTGGATGTGATGTACAAGGCAAGGGCGATGTAAAATAAACCAAGCAGAAAGCAGAACTAGTCACACTGGTTAGATTTTTTTACGCAAGCATGCCATCGAGGTAGTTTTTATTGTTACTTCAGAGATCAGTTGGCCATCTCTTCGAAGGAAGCATCCATCCAACAACAAACAGCTTTGCAGCAACGTTTACCCTTAGAAGAAATCAGTCCACTGAAAACTATAGATGAAAATTGAATAGTGCGCACAAACGCATCTAATGAAGCTGAACACTGGATTAAGGTATAGTGAACTACTAGTTCAAGTTGTCTAGAAAACTGATGTGGAAAGAAACGGTCACATGTTGCAAAATACTGAATCTTACCTTGTTCGTCCGCTTTGTTCAGGCCGATCGATCGACCCTCTGAAGCACGATCGAAATGTGTTAAGAATCGTTCATTAGCCATTGCAGAAGCCATCACAATCCGTGTACATTCACCTCTGTTATGCTGACAGAAACGTCTGATCAAAACAATGTACCTCACTTGATCACACATCAATAGCCTGGATCGATCTGTTACGTGGGAGTAACGATATTTCCAAAAACGTTTACAACCCAAGTTGCTTGTAACATAATTAGACCTGACGAGCTCGACTAACCTGACGTTATTGATTACCATCGCTCACCTTAATGATGTATTGCCCCCGGCGAGCACACATAAATGTGTTGTATTTAGCCTGATGAAGAAGCACTGAAAACAAGCTTTTTGCTACGCATTTGTCCTCAGGAATAAACCGGGCATATTCGTGGTACGTAATTTTGATCGCGTTTGAATTAAAAGACATATTTTAATACAGTACATAGTTTTATGCCGCGGTGTTTAACTTTTTTGAAGTAAGTAAACAAGTCAGTTAACCTTGTGGCCACGTGTTTCTCGACTAAACACAACAAATCTTGTTCAGACTTGTTGACCATGCAAAGCAGAACATTCATTAATCGTATGCTCCAAATTTGACTGACAGGACAGCGTGTTGTTATTCGATGTGTTGATAGAACGTCGTATGATTTACTGGTCATCACATTGTTGTAATGTTTAGTAATGTGGCTGAGATAGGAATAAAATTATGTACCATTATTAATTCACATAGTTGCAATAAAATCAGGCCCCCTATACCATAGAGAAAGAAGTGTATTTGAACATACGAAGGCTGTATTCATTCACAATAAGAGTTAAGGCAAAAAAAACAGTTTTTTCAAAAATCAACCAGTTAAAATGAATAGACCGCCTACAAAGTTTTACAAAGGTTTTTGAAATAATGCTACTTGCGGAATAAAATTCTTTTTTCTCCACTACACGGTGACATGTTTTGGTTGTTTGCTTCAGCTGTTCATTGATTGTTCCTATCTGTAATCTGTTTTCTAATGTCTTTGTTTTACTTTGATTTGCTTCAATTTTTACTTATGAGGAAAAATGTAATGGAAAAGATGTCACCATCACTATTTTTGTTCTATTAATTGCTGAGCGATCGATTGTGCATCTGCGATCAGTTTGACACCAAGTCTGTTGCAATTGGACCTTTCATTATCATTCGATCGACTGTTGTTTTCAAATCATATCAGGAATTAGACACATAAGTAGGACAATGGCCACAACTGTTGTGAATGTTAAACCTTAACCACATACTTCGAAGGTTATTCCGACAGGTTGCTACTCAGCATTCGTCGATCTGTTCGGGTTTAGGAGCACGATATTTATTGACCATTTCTTATCTTACTGAGCGGAGGATTATCGTACTGTCAGATTATCATAATTAATCCAACACGTCAATCATATTTACGAGTATGTGGGCTTGTTTTCGTTTTACAGAAGGTTATAAGTTATGTACTATTCAACAAAACACGGTGATTATTACAACACTGGTTTCCTTTCGATGAGTGACGTATACAATTCATATGCATACAAATGTAACTGTTTTGTAAATGCCCACAGAATTTATATATTTTGGACAATGACGTTTCCTCTAGCTGTAAAGTACAAACAAACTGAGAACTGAAATTCTATTTACAGAGGCAAAATAAAGAGATGACCCTTTACTCTGAGTGCAGAGTTTTGAGTAACCACCTAAAACTTTAAGCCACTGTGCATCTGAAAAATTCTTTACTTGAAAACAATGACATTTTGGCATTTGTCTTTCAAACCAGATAAAAATCACATCAAATGTTACGACTGTGTAGTAAGTGTCAAAATCGCCGATGCGGATTAGACGTTGATAAAAACAAGCTTGGTAGTTTGTTTCAGATCAAGATAGAAGTTACTTAAATTGACAAATTTAGATAGAATCGATCACATTCATCATATGCAGAGCTATTTAATTATGCCTTGAAATTCTGACGAACTACTTTACTGTTGGGGGCTGCCAAATAAGTTATATTTAGTTAAACATTCCGTACAGCCTTGCGTTGTAAACAATTTTATGCATCATCGGCTTTGTTTGAGTTAACCGAAGTGGCCTACAAAAGTTGACCTTTTTTTGCTGAAGCTGCGACCTGAAATTAAGAAAAATTGAATGATTAATTCCCAATTGAACTTACCCAGTCCATCTCAGTTCAGTGCATCAATAAACTTCTGTTTCACGCTTGCGTTGGTTTAAGTAGTTTAGTGCGAAATTTATTTGCAGATAACAATTTTACAAAACCTAGCAGAGAACATCTGATCAATCAATCGATCGATCTCGCGTGGCGTGATGACTAAGCCATATTGTGAAAGTCCGTAGGTCCACATAATTTACAATGATCAGCTAATGTAAACAGATATGCGGCACACCACTTGTTATGAACAAATCTGGCGAACACTACCGTACTACTTGTGAGGTAGTCGTTCGTACCTCATGAAAACATAACGTACACGATTTGTATCGGTTAGGCGTTTACGGCAAGATTAATTAGAAATGGGGTACATATAAAGGATAAAATAGAATTGATAATGGGGTCTATTTCGACAACAGTAACCGATTTCTTCACCAATTTTTTAAACCAGTGCGGTTTACGGTCACCAAAGGTTTATTTAAACAAGACGCTGCAGAATCGCACCCCTGAAGTTGAGGCACTGAATATAGTTTACTTGATGTATGAGCTCTTAAACAAACACACAGTTACCGATGATATTAATTAACCATTGTACACTTTCTCATGTGTAACCTTTCTGTCGTATTCTGTTTTGTAAACGATTTTACCGATGTTGTGCAACATCACTATCTCGCTCAAAGGAAAACTGCCCCTCTGGGGATAGTACTCCACAAATTAAATGAACCGAATGGTCTTAGCACTTGTGGAATTGGTCACCAAACCAGTTAGAACCAAAAGGGGTAATGTTTTGTGTTTTGTCACAACAGGAAGAATAATTTATTCTTCTGCCGGACACTGTTAATTGCGCAGACGTTTTCAGCTAAGCCGATCCCAGTAGTTTTGCCCTCAACCAGCAACATCGGGAAATAAACGTCTATCTGACGACTGACATCCTGGCACTAGTGCAATAATCGGAGCATTCATGTTGACCAGATGTGTTAACTTCAGAGGATATAAACACCACTTCTGATGCCAATGAAAGTTGGTTGTTATAAACAACTGACTTCTTGGACAATTTGCAGGGCATGAATACCAAGTACAACGGATAGGGATAGGATAAGCCAGAGTGCTATTCATTAGAAAACCGTTGGTCGATTGAATGTAGAAAAGACACCTTGTAGATGAACGTAATGGAGAGATGATATGTACCGAGATATGTGTTAATTATTGGAAAGTTGTAGTTGATGAGTGCCATAGCTTAAGAAGTCTTCCGTTCGAGCCAGAAACATACGCTGTCAGGTTTTATAAAATGAGAAGTGATTGCAGAGAACGAACTCTATGCTGAGATCAACGCAGCAGAAGACAGACAGGGCGAGATGTTAACAAGTTGTTTACTTATCAACCAAACATATGAAAAACGTAGTCGCACGTGACAAACGTGCATCGAACAAGTAACAGTAAGATTCCTTGGGTGGGAGAGAAGAACTTTGTCAGTTCCAAAGAACTAACGCAGGTTTTATCTTCACCTGCTTGACACCTATGATTGAGAAGTGCTTTACAATCTGTTATATTTTGGTAGACGCTAAAAAAATTAGTTTTTGATCGCCTTACTGTACGCTTACATAATCATTCGGAGTAATCGGATGACCTGTCCCCCACGTTGAGGAAGTAAAAATTTTAATATCGTTTAAACAAATCTTGTCTGATCGCAAAAATGATCAGTAATCCACGTTCTACCTACGGCAAAAGAAGAACAAGGAGCTGAAAATAATCAAATTGTTTTATCCAGCTAAGTTTTATAAAGTCTTAATAAGTGATTAATTTTTTCGAAAAGCAAACTTTAGAACAGATCCAACTGTGAAACTTATAGGCTTTGGATGGATTCGAACCGGTGGCAAGAACAGCGTGTTTAGAAGTAGCAAATGCTCTGCCAGTTGGACTACCAAGACACCGAGATGCTAGTAAATAGTGAAATATTATGGGAATTAAGATATGACTGTAACAGATTTGCCGAGGCTCGAATTGAGAGTATTGGACGTTGAGCCCTATTATCTTGTAGTCGAGTAAGAAGAATCTCAGTTTATTAACCGAACTCTGTTAAAGGTTGTGAGGAAATTGACGTCTGTTATACACGTACGGTCCATAGCGAAACGACACTGGTTTAAATTCGTTGTCAGAAGTTATCCCAAGTGAGGTAAAGCATGGCTATTTTATTTTTAACAAAACCACAGAATTGTTGGATGTTGTTTCAATGAAATCCGACAACGTACTGGCAAACCAATCATGTCAGGAAAATGTTTGATGGCTCGAAAACACATGTCGTAGCTAGTGAAAATGGATGTGGCGTATGACCAGGTCAGCTTACATTCGATGGCCAGACGATGCGTGCCTTCAGTCGTGACTGTGCAAACATCGCCAACGGCTATCTGATCTCAGCGCCTTTAAAAGTGACACTTGATATCCCAGACTGTTCCTCTTATCAGCCAAGTTATTTATACGCTTGAGCACTCGATGGGATTTCGCATTATTCGCTGTGTTAGGTGATGCAGAAAAAGGCGTCTGTCAGACGACATTTGCTAGGCTTGCTTAACAAAGTTAAGAAGAAAATCCCCAGAAATGGCAATAGTTTTAAATAGACAAATATAAACTCGGATGGCACGGAAAAAGATTCAACTCGGTAAAATTACACCCTGCGTGTATAAAAACGCATTTGTTCAAATTACAAGGAATTTACTGTCATAGGTGACCCTTAGTTATCCTGTTTTTGTAACTTTGTCCTTCGAAAACATGTTGGCGGCAATGGCCGACATGACAGTTATCTTAAATCAAGCGAATCACACAGATGGCATTCACAGCTTTGTCGCTTAACTGCCTGCCTCAACCACCTCACACTGTCCACTTAATGCCTCCAATCAGTCATTTAGTGATGCAGGTGGATGTTGTTTCCCATGCCTTTCAAAACTGGGTAGCAACCAAAGTTAGGTGGCTTAACATTCTAAACAATAAGATGTGTGCTAAGTGGGGTTCACGTCTGGTCATTTTTCTGTTCAGTTATGCTTTCCTATTGCTTGCAGCACCACAGACAACGTTAACGGAAATCGTAAGTTTCTTCTAGTAACGACCAGTAAGCGTACAAGCATAACGAGACAGCAAATGATATTGCGAGTTTTCATCTATCGTGAAATTGTTTGCACTGCTGCCGATGACTTAACTTAGTTGTTTGGAATTAGCATATCTATAAAATTCGTTTTTCTTCTCAGCACTCATTCGTTTTCCTCTATATTTCGTTATCTAAGTGATCGCTCCCACGAGGCCATTCATGATAGCCAAATCTATGATGGTGACCCGCCTTCTGTTACATCAATATTTCACAGCTTCGTTTTATGAGAAACTACCCTTCCACATTTCGACTGAACAGTAAAACAGTTTGTCTTATCAGTTTATTGCTACTCGGCCGCAGACATAAAAGTGTATAGGTATCTGTTTTACTGTACATTAGTAACTCACTTCAGATCAGTAGCAGTGTCCACGTTAGTTTCAAGCACGTTAACTGTTGGGAATTTAGGCAGCAGATACACGGACAATAACTGTATGTTGCTAAAAGTCAAATAATTTATCCGATGCTAAAGCTTCAGTTATTTTCTTCCGGTGATTTCCAGCTACCATAAATGCATTTTTGAAATTTGTGGTTGTATTCGGGAGGAAATTATATTCAACAATTTAGTCATGTTTAACATGTCGACGAAATAACTGATGCACATTCAAATCCTTCCCGGACTAGACAGAGAACCAAATGAATTACTTCGTTTTATTATCCCCAGTTGGACTGTTTGTCTTTCATCGCCACGTACAGACATGAAGCTTGGTTGTCCAACTTGAGACAGTGGTACACCTATGAGTCAAGTATTGTAAAACATGTTTCCGAACCATATGTTTTAAATTAGAGCTTCCTGAAGTGCACTTTTTTAGAATTGTTGTTTCACAGAACATTCTGTGCACAACAATTGTTGTATTGCTGTTCGGTAACGAGTGAGTAGTGAAAGTGTATTACTCGCATGCGTTAACTTGTACCGCTATCTCAATTCTTCAACTGGGCAACAATTTCTTATTGCCCTTTTGTTCCTCACTACCTGGTTTAGCATTTGTTGTACGTCACATCGTTGTAACATCTTCATAAAATGGTATCCATCACGTTAAGTGTTTAAGAGACTTAGGGTAAATTTGAGACCAGCAATAATGTACACTAGATGGTACCGTAAAGGACATTGATTTTCGTATACTTAAAAAAACATCGCAGACAAAGCCCAACTCAGACAAAGCTGATGAGTACTAGAAGTTTATGGTTAATGCAAGTGGAACAACCGTAGCGATTAACTGCAAGTTTCACAATCTTACAAACGTTTTAGTAAGCCCTTTTTCCCCATTGTGACACTGACCTTACTTCAGGCACGACTGGATTGCCATTTTGAACAGTTGAATAGCATTTACTGTTCATACTCAACAAAGATATAAGAGGATACAGGAAGCTCGTTTGACGGGACGCGAATATCATTCGTAGCGAAATATATGTTGTTTAGATGCCTAATAAGCTGTCTGCTTGTGGTTTCTGAGTGTTGGCTATTTTCATTTACATACAGGAAGTTGTGTGTGAAACTGTGCTACTCAAAATCAATGAAACTTGTATGTCTTTGACTAAAATCATTTAAAGACAATCCAAGCTTCCCGATTGATTAAGTCCTAGATTTGAAATACTTGCTTTCTTTCAACTATTTCATCGGATGAAGTGGATTTTAGCTGTTCCTTGTGGTTAAATGCCTCTGAAAAATTTGTCACCTGACTCCATTTCGTTTTAGTTGGAACCTCAAAATATAAACGGAGAAATAATATTCAGTGTCACGCTTCCTATATGTCATTTTTTATGACAAAAGCTACTTCCGTAGTTGTTAAGCTAAGGGGTTTTGAGTGATTCACAGTTAGGTTTGTGAACAGTATTTCTGGAACAACAAAAGGTAATCCGTGTTTTGTAAATCTAAGCACGACTTATATTTCTGCTCCCAGTCAGGCAACCACTTGCTGGCGTAAACTGATTGATGACGTATCATGACTGACACCGACAACCACCAAACGCACCTACGAAAACATGATAACAGTCATAACCTGAACCCCACACTGCAACTTGGCTTTTATTAATACCATTCTCTTATCCGATACTCTAATTTCGAAACTGCCAATCGGTTACAGGTGAGTATGGGAAATCCTTGGTGATGTATCGCACACTACATAGGTAAAATATTTGATCACGTTCTCCCACAAGCGTTTTCTTACGAAACGTGTTTGTCATGAAATATACTTGAAGCTCAAACAGAAGAAAGATGACCGTTTTGAATATAGACCAACACCTTCCTTGAAGTGTATTGATTCTTGGCCTCCACAGAAACAGATAGATAATGGTTAAAGGAGTGCCTAATGAAGTGTAAGTGCAAGTATATTTACAACACATAAATAAAAATTTGATGTCTGAAAAATATGGCCTAAGTACAGCACGTTTCTTTGTCAATGAATTCAATAAATCTTAACTGTGTTGTGCACATTTAGGACCTTCAGAATGAATGGTCAGTTAATCTGCTTTGTTAACCCAGTTGGCGCGCCTGCCCACCGTTTTAGACGACATGACATCAGTCACAGATTTGTTTTGTTGTACTTTTGGTAGAAACTATGCTATGAATAGTTGATGATGAGACTACGAAAGTTGCAGACACAAGATTAAATGTGTGAACGGTAACAGTGGATTGCGAAATCATAACTGTGTTTATCGGTTTCCTCTTGGTTATTACTGTTTTGGTGTGCCAGAAAAGTGTTTCACGAGTAGGTAGAGAGATTGGATCAAATTTTGGGAGTACTTTCGTATGTTTGTTCTGTTTGAATAAATGCGCTTTTGTTGCTAGTGCAAGTGAATTGATAGCCACAATGGTTGATTAGCGAAAACGTTCATATTTTACCTATGTAATCATAAAGTGTCGAAGTTATACACTCATAATTTCTTTCATGAGATGTTCTGTTTAGCCGAATTGTGACAAGCATAATTTACTGTCTCCTGAGATTAGTATATCCACACAATAAACCAGTTTATTGTATTCATTATTTGCTATGAAGCAATTTAGTGCAAGTCACGACGCGGAAGTAACTAGTGACTCTAATGTTTCATTTTATTCAAGTTACGCTAAAGAATATGAGTCACCGAGAGTAACTGGCCATAAAAGTGTATTATTGATGGACATCATCACTTTAAATAAATATCGTGAATACATTCTAATTCCCAAATGATTTGCATAACCTGCAAACTGCGATACTTTCGGACAAGACAACAGAAAAGACGAAGATGGTAGTCTACTAATAGTGCGTATTCATCCAAGAACACTGCTTGCCATGACTTTCGTATATGTTGCTCTGTTTATACCGAAACTTGGATTATAAATACCACGTGAAAACTGAACTAACTATCCAGCTAAAATTGTAATCTGCATCCCATGAGAAGCACAGGATAGGTCGAATAATACTTTAGATTCTAAAAGTAGTGTTCATTCTACTTCCACCAAAACTGTGGTGATTGGTACATTTCGAATGGCAAGCAGTTACCTAGCGGAGACGTTAATCGATCGCCTACATTCACGTAACAACCACTTTTGTATTTCATGCTTACTTATCTGTAACTCGTCATAGTTATTATGCAACGGTACACATCCAATTTCAATAGACAGCCACTTTTGTTTGTAAGGATGATCAGGTCATTTGTACTTGGGAGCTGTATTTCGGGTTTTGCGATATGTTGATGCAAAGCAACCATTGAAAAATAAAGGACATTTCACTGAAGAAGCTGCTTCTGACGAACTACGCAACTCACGTTTGAAACTAAAAAGTGAGTTTGCGTAAAGTATTCCTTAAAACCGATTATTATCTTCGAATGAATGGCAGTCAAACACATTTTGTGAACTTTTCATGATTGCTAGATAAACCTACCCAAACTTAGATTACGTAAGACAGTAACAATGATGAAACAGAGCTGTCCCACTTGTTTGTTGATGGTACCCATAGTAAACGAAGTACATTTCACTTCTAGTGACCGGACATGGACACAAGAGGTGAATCCGAAATATTCGGTAGTCTCAAATACTTGAAGTTCTGAACAACGCAGTGCACTGATTTCATAAGACTGTTGTTTGGCAAGTGTGCGCTAGAATAACGCGAAGACTACTGAATAACACTCAAATGTTGAGTGAGTGTATTCTGGGTCAGAGTGACGAAGAAATTGAAATTAGGATAAAGTGGATTACATTGAACTTCTTGTTCAAGACAAGTTACAAAAGTTTGAACGTGAAGTGGAACAAAATTTGATAAATGAACCTAAAAGACAAATTACTAAAGTAAATAAAGGAGGGTAGTTTGTGTTTTGTCTGTATTTATCCATCAGATTACCGCGATCTTCATGAAATTTAGAACGCTTTTTTATTTTGGAGTATACAGTAGTTAAAACATCGGAAGTTGCTTATCTTCTGCGCGTATATTGCGAGTAGCTCTGTTCGCCGAATTGGATAGGTATTTAAAATTTGTTTCTAATGAATGCTTCTAGATATCTTTCGGAAGCTGCGCCCTGTAAGTATAATGACATTCACAGTTCAACCAAACCTCAGTGAATCCCCCTACATTTCCCGTGGATACACTTCCGTTACAGAATATCATTTTAAAAAAATCACTTATGAAAATTGTGCGTAAAATAGTCAGCGTAACTTAGTCATATGAGACTACAAACTATAGACACAATTGACAAGGAACAAAATTTTATGCTTTTCAACCGCTCAAAATTAGCATTCAAAAACCCCATTGAAGCCGTCTAACTAAACATTGCGTGATCAGTTCATTTTTTATTGTCTGAAATAGCAGATTAACAACCCGTACATAATTCCCAGTTGATTATGAAAAGCGGTAAAATTCATTTGGGATAAGCTAGAAATATATGGCCAGTCCTCAATTATGACTGGCTTGTAATCACTCTACTTACATTCAAATTTACGATTCATGTTTGATCGAAATCTTTTGAAGATCGTTTCATCCCCACATCGTTTTGATGATATCACCTATCCGAGATGATTGTTTTACATGTTGTGACAATAATTTTGTTAAAGGTCATTCGAACTTAATGGATTTCTTTCAGTTCCGTTCAAACGTTTCCATGGAAAGATGACGGCGTATTACATTGCCTAATTAAGTCTTTCTAGATGTTGCAAGATTCACTTACGCGGTTCGACCTGTATCAAGTGTTCACATCAATGCTTTTTAGTTCTTTCGAAATTACGCATCAAAGACCCATAAGTTCAGAGTCCGGTCGCTCTTTTTCTAGTTCATGCTGAGCTGGAAATTGAACTTTTGTCGGAATTTCTTTGCCACTCCACCCCACCCCCCATTTTTGTAGCTTCATTCTGTCAAGTGATCAAAGTGTTCGCATTCAGCATGTTAATAATAGTCTTAATTATATCGTTAGTGCTCATTCAAACTACAATTCACACATACCTTTTTCAGAACTTCTCCCGCCAGGAACAATGCTCGTCAGGCTAGTGGCCGAGTAGATAACAGGTACCGTTCTGGTAAGCGGAATGTTGCTAATTCGATCCCTCAATTCACACAGTCTCTACCTGATGCGCCCAAATAAGAAGGGAGGAGGGCAAGGTCAAGAGTAGAGGGCAAGTTTAAGAGTTAGCATCATAACACATTATTGAACATAACAGTTTTGTAAATAATGGTCATCTAATTGTAACCTTTTTAAGTAAAAACTCACAGAATCACTTCCTTTCATTTTATCCATTCATGCTGTGGAAAAAATGAATTTCAAATAAAAATTCACCAATCAGCTTATTTTTGCTGAAAGCGATTGAATAAATCGCTCGATAACCTTCTTCACGGTCTTATCACACGTCTGTGTAACATGAAACCGACCGAAAGTTTTGAAGTAATGGATAATTTTGAAGTCCGTTCATAGGCTACTGATTAACAGATCAATCCGGCGAGAAAATGTCGGAAAGATACACGCACATGGTTGGTGGCATCCGAAACTGATTAGACTGTCACAGAGACCGAAGCCAAATGACGCCTGCGCTTTAAACCATCACCCCCATATGGCTTGCACTGCCCCACTTGCGGCTAAATTTACATAGCAGGTATCCGTTATCCAATGGAATAAGACCAGTAGGTGTCTGAGTGTCCGTTTGAACAAAATATATATGAAGGCCAGATTAAGAGTATTTTGGTAAATTTCTCGGCATTGCCAGCTAGTTTCAGTAGATGTGTGCTTGCTTAATAAATTACATAAACGTACTTTCTCTTGCAAATTTCAACAGCCGGGAGCGACAAACTATTGATTCTAGCCATTAATGCAGAAATGTATAACATCGTCACTAGTTAACAGGTGAGCGAATTAGTCAGGTAGATAACCTTGCCAGTCTGAATAACCGTAACGTTTTCAAAAAAAATGAATTTCAACTTTGTGCTGAATAAACTAAAGATACACAACAGTAGCATTTCACCACGTCACTAAACCTAACAACTACAATTTGCTGAATGTCCTTTCTCAAGGCGGAAGGTATACAGTTTTGTGTTAGTACCCCGTATTTTGTTCTCTTAGTAACAGTTCGCACCAACCCAACTTTATGACCACTACAGCTGATGATCATACCTGAAAGCCAAAGAATTGTTGACAAGGTTTCCGTACTTATCAATACGATACATTATTTCGTTGTTTAATGATTTCTGCCCTGCTCGAGACTTAAGTTGGTACTGCGTTGTCCACCGACTCCGAAAGAGTCTGTGCAGATAATTAGTTTTTTTTATTTGAATAGCTGTACTAACGAGTGATGTGGAAAAATTCCAGAGATACCGCACAGAAGCAAAATACCTCTCGGTAACGATGCGAACCTGTCTCGAACAAGAAAAATAACCAAAACTAACGATCAATCTTGTGATATAGTTTCCACTTCGATAAGAAAGTACATGATGGTTGTCCACGGACAACTGATCTAACGTAAACTGTTTCGAAGATAAGCTGTACTTGGTGTATAATTCGCTCCAACATACCTGCATGATGGCTGGCACAAAATGGATTGTATCTTTGTATATAGTTTTCTAATGCATTGTTACTGGAGTGACACGTCGGCTTTCTCTCCTACCCTATGAGTTTTCCACTAGTAGCGACAAGGTTGACTCCGCTGCCAAAAGAAGCAATGCTCCGGCAAGCTCATCACCTGGTGAAAAGTATCAACACAGTGTGAAATGGATTTCAGTCAGACGCAGGTCACAGTCCACCATTA
>JTDE01000654.1:115932-148543 GCA_014338405.1 Paragonimus skrjabini miyazakii
CTTCTGCTGTCCTTCATATTGACTGGAACAAAATAGTCCAGACCGACGCTGACAGACAAGTGCCAACCCGCTTCCATTCGTGCAGTTGTTTATCCACAACAGTGTTTTGAAGACGGACGCGGAGAATCTCTCAGATGCCGCGTTTAACACAAGAGGCAACTTAGAGAATCCAAAATGGTCACCTCAAGAAGTAAAAAAACCTGCACCACATCACAGTGGCCCATAAGTATATCTCATTGACTGGTAGTCAAGTATGCCCAACGGTGGTGCTCGGAGAGTACGAGTAAACGTTTTAGCTGGAAATCCTAATTATCCAGCATCAACCGTCCACTCACAAACATTACTCCATCAATCATGGTAGAGTCTAACTTAAGAGGTGTTTCCTTTTGATAATTAGACTGATCGCCTGCTCAACCGTAACCTTTTCAGCACAGGGTTTTCATGTGGAACGTACTTCTAAGTCAGACGGATACCTCTCTATCCAGACAGAAGTTTGGTCAATTTTAGGCTACCTGCTTCAGTTGTAATGTTATTTCGTCAGCCGTTTGTAGAAAACCATTGTATATTTGTACCAACAAGCTATGGTATTCACGTGTACAATCCATCTAACAATTGAAGCATCCAAGACGCATAAACTTTGTTCACTGCAGTCGCATTCAGCCAAGCCGAGGATTGCTTCATCATTACTCTAATGGGTTCACTCACAACAAGATTAAGCCACATCCAGTCATTTTAGAAAAGAGGCAAGTGATATTCAGATGTCTGTACCTATGTGATCTTGTACTCTACGTGGTGCACTATTTACCGGATTTCCACACGTTGATCACACACGTTGATCGGGGTTTGCTGAGTTAAGTATGGTACAAACCCGACTCGCAAACACTTTGGTATACATAGCAGAGACATTGACAATACAGTAATTAAACGGTCCATAATAATGGTCGGGAGTTCATTAACACAAACCGCCAGAACGGTCACAACCAATGGAACTAACTTTCAAACAAGTAACCCTAACGTTAACAAACAATAGTGGTTAATGCGGCTCGCCGTTTGGCGTGGAGAAATAAGCATCGGCCACGGTGTTGTATCAAAATTCTAGGATAGTGAGAAAGACGTGTAATTCCGTGTTCTGTTAATCGGCAGTTTCATCCAGTTAAATATACGGGGAAACGTGCAGGCTACCCAGAGTGTATAAGCTCTTCCATCAATCTTTCCACCTAAGTAAATTATCCTTCTTAGTACGGTGTGTTCTGCATACGTTTATCTGGTAACAACCACGATGAATTGAACAATAAACAGAAAATAAACATTCATACTGAGGTATCACGCATGATAGCAGATTTCTGCTAGTGATTAGGTTACTCGGTAAGAAAGAACACAACAAATTATTCCGTTTCTGCATTTCACTGGTTACTTGAGATAGGCCCAATAGGCAGAGATTTGGCCTAAGTTTCACGCAACGGATTGGAATGTTCCGAGAAGATAATGGGGTTTAGCATTCCCATTTCACTACTTGAGTTAAAACCTTTCTTTCAGAAGCAGAACACAATATCCTTCCACGAAACATCCAGCTATATTAGCATTTGGCAGCTGCACGAGGCAGTCATTCCCTTTGTTGTTGTGGGCACGTTGCTGCGGAGGCAGACAATAGTCAACCTTTCTGCTTGGAGACACACCAGCACAGAATGAAGGGGCATTGGTTCAAACCGATGTGGTCTCGTCTGCAACTCGTCATGGTGCTTATTCAGATCGTTATTAACCTTGTGTTTCTTCTCTAGTGTTATCACTTTGAGGATCATTTAATACTTATCTATCGCAACATCAAAAGGCTCGGTACGAAACCGAGTTTACACATCTACCTGCTTAGCGGTCATGTCCGGAACTTGGTAGAGTACACCGCACCATGAGTGACGTTGCAACTTCGCCGCATACTCGAAAAAAGTTAGTAGTTTGTCCGGTCTTTTGGGTGTACACGAAATGTGACATAGGCCATCAATTTGAGCACCCCGTTCATGCTGGTGCTCTTCCACATAATCTTCGATAATCTGATTGTTCATGATAGCGCTATACTGCAAAAATGGAGATTCGTCAAGCAGAAATCTTTCGGGGGGGGGGGGGTTGACCATTTTCTTGATGTCAATCGATAATTATTGCCCACAAACTCCTCGTTACATCAGGACGGAGAAGCTTCATAGTGCCCACCGACTAACTTCACCGGACTACGCACGACTGAGAAAAATGTGGAATCCCCTCACCATACGAAAATGTCAGATATTATGGCATCCTCCAACCTCTTATCATATAACTTTTTAGCTGTGCATGTTGAAATAGTTTTACTTTCACATAAACAATGCACTATTTTTGGGAATGGGTCAATAAAAACCCGATCGAATGACGTTAAGTTATCTGGTTTCATAGCACAGCGAGTAGAGCTGTTGCAGCGTTTGGGCATGGTATTACAGTTGTTGGCTCAAACCCAACCGAAGCTCAAAACTTTTACTGTTGCATCTCTCTTAAATTAACTAATCTGCCAAACTACTTAGTAGTAAAACAGTTTGATGGATTGCCTGCGATTTCCATAGTTTTTATCTAGACCCAGTCAGTTTAGAATATATTGCAGCCGATAAGGATGGTTACTTCTGCCTGCTATGGCTTGTCACATTGAAGATTCCGACGATGAGACAATCTGCCGAAATTATTTTTATCAACTGAATAAGTAGCGAAGGTAAGTGTGTTATTGATTAAGCAAACATAATGCTGGTCGTTTATCTCGCATTCAAGGAAATCAACTTGAGGCGAGCGTTCTTGTCAGGAATGGTGATTAGCCTATTTACGATATTGGTGAATAAGGCGGACTGAGTGTTTTTACTAGCGTGGCATTTAAACTAAGGTCCAAGAATGTGCACATCAAAAGCAAACCGTATACCGACTCAAACGTCAACGTAAACTCAGACGTTCAGGTACAAACCATCTTGTGGTCACTTTGGTGTTTGTTACCTTGCGACAGTTAACGCAGCCTTCAGGTAGTCATAAGTGATCCCTTCTTATAGACATACTCATAGCTGGAATGGAATCTGAGGAGACGATTCATAGTTGACGTATGTTTGTCTGTAACACAAAAACTCGTTGACTCAAAAGTTGTCCCCTTCATACTTTGCCGACTGCACTTGAGACTTCCCGTTCATCTTCTTTGATTATATTACCGCGCCTACTGAACGCGATTCTCTCACAAGATGATACGAAATGGGTCAGTTCGGGTACAGACGGTTCTTGTGATCTAAGTGAAATATGTTTCACCGATTCTGCCTACTAACGTTGCTGTTTTGGAAACAGGGCTTTCACAGTTCGTTTTAGTATTGTCACTACTTTGAGATCAGCCGTATAACTCATCCAACTTGGCGTTGTTGAACAATTTTGGATTTTTATAGACGACTTCAATAAATTGTTGATAATTTAGTACAGTTCTTTGCTATTGGGTAATAGCCAATCTACCATTGAATGAAAAAGTTGATAGGGTTGTGCGTGAATTTTTAACAATTAGCGATCTCTGCGATAGCCAGGGTTTGGCTCTTACACATAGTACACATGAAATGACTATCACGACCTCTGCCATGATAGATACAACAAATGTGTCTCCAGTCGTCTTCTAACGCTTTAAACTCAACGTTGCTCTACACATTTAGTGAAAATTTGCGACACCTCGTTGGATTTTCAACAAAAGAGGCAAAGTTCACGTTTTAATGGTGCAAAACTTGCAAACTGTGAATTTACTACAGAGCCATCTTCCGCACATGGAATGGTCTGTATGAGAAATGGATGAGAATTGTTATCGGGTTTAAAAGCTCACTGTGATAGGTTTTTCTGTCACAGAAAGCTCGCATAAGCTGCCATCATTAGCTAGTATGGTTTCTATCCTGACCAGTTTTAACCTCTAAGTTGGGACGTAGTAAACATCCCTGTAAGTCAAGTTCTTCCTTCAGTCGTCTTTCTTGCAGGTTAGCTTGCAACGAGGCGCATCTTGCTCATGCACTATAAGGGCTACTATTACTAACATTGTACAGGAAAGCCGTGCCACGCGCGCGCTCGCGTTTATGAATCGAAATTCCAGTCCACAACACATCCCCGGTTTCCGCTGACACGTCGTGTGCACTTCTGCCAGGTTTGTGTGTGACCGACACCTTCTGTCGGGGGGTTTTCCTGCTGCCATTCCTCATCCGTTGGTCCGATTTCGTTGAGCAATGGCTCGTCGGGTAGCTCGTGTATTCTGCATTCTATTCATTGTGGGCCTTGACCGTATTTCACAACTGTCTTGGGACATTTCATCGAGTGTTGGAATACTCGCACCTCTGATCTGGTCGTCCATCCTATTTAGGCTGCCATTTCTCGTCCGTTGGTCCGACTTCGTTATGTATTAACTCATCCGGTCGCTCGTGTTGCCTGCAATCCAAAAGCTGTGGACTTCTGGACGGGTATGCCTGCCGCATCGAGGTATTCCGTCGAGATGTGGAATTCTCGCACCTCCGGTTTGGCAATCCACCACAACATCAAGAGACAGAATAACTAGCAACTTCGATTTGCTCAACAATGACCGACGTTAAGGACTGTATGACTTTCCGCGAAACAAGCAATAGCGAAGCATCAAACCATCGGGTCCGACTAGTGAAGCAACATCGTGTCACAATGCCATAGTGATAATGACCAAGTCAGCAACACCAACACTCTGGTTTGTTTGATCTTTTCTGAAGAAATGCACTACATTTTGACACTGACCAGCGATATAATCCTCAGATATAATATTCACACGCAGAATAGACGTCCACTGATTATGTTCAAGTTGATGATGATGAACTATGCTTCATAATGGCTTATGCACGTGCAATTCAAGTAAAGTACAATGAACAGAAAATGTGACGAGGAATTGTTTTCGATAAGTCACCATCAGAATTATATAGATTCAGCAAAATCGAAACAGTGTGTACACAGAGCAAGGAGGTTCAGCAGAATGCAATTATATAATGAACAGTGTTACAAAATATCCAGGCTAGTCACACAGAGGGCAAATCACCGGTGATAATTATCTGTGGTTTAGAGTTCCACCCACCATTAGGTCACCATTAGGCTATCGATTTGAGTTTGGATGGACATGCAGACTGATGGTGTGACCTTTGGCCACGGCAACCGTAGGGCTTGCATCAATTTTCGCATAATCGAATGGTAATCGATTCGGCAGTAGCCAGCATCCATTGTCTGACCAGTTTTGTGGTGGTTCATCGGGACTTTGTAGACAACACGGAATGCCTGAGTGGGGTCAACCCGGTGATCAGTATCAGTCAAATGTGCGATCACCACAATATTGATGGATTTAGTCGAACCTGTCCCGAGTCACTCTCGGTTGTGTTCTTTGATCCGTTTTGACGAGCGCCTTGTCCTGCAACCTACACATTCTACCGTACAATAGCAGGAAAGTTAGTATACAACCATGGGTTGGTCTAGGACAAGGAGTTTGCCTTTCAAGCTCAAAGTCAGCAGGGGAATGTGGTGAACTAACTGCGTAGAGTTGCCGTCGGAAATGTGTGCCTAAATATATGATAAAGTCGACAGTTTAGTGTCTTTGTTGCAATGTCAATCTTAAAAGGGAGGCGGATGAAAATAGCCTTCTTTTCTATCGTGGTAATTTGATTCCGCGGGTTAGACACTATCATGTTCCAGGTTCTAAAAAGATCCGAGCAGCCATTTTCGCGTAACGCATTGGCAACTGTCTCCAGTGCCAAGTAATTCGCTGTTTGCAGAATAAACATTTGACATGCCAAACTGGAAACAACCAAGTCATATTCTTAATGACATTTAAAAACAACAGGGAATATATACTGGTAAATAATTTGGTGAGTATTGGGTCTGATGCTTGTATATTCAAACTGGACCGGTGACTAACAGACCTCTATCGAAATCTTAGGATAAACTATGAAATAATGACGTTTGTAACCAGCCTTCTGAAGCGAGATTGCAATCACCCGGTGAAAACATTCCAGCTAGAATTAAAACTCATGAAAGTAGTCTATAGAAATCTACCTCTTATCCTAAGTAAGTGCACACAAACGTTAACAAATTTTCAATCTGAGCCATGGTATGGCTTGATGCAACACAATACGAAGTTGGCTCTACATTTCTGTTGTTGTTTCCGTTGAATAGTCAACAAGCAGTTTGTTTTCTTTAAAATGTTACGTACGATAACAAATTGAAAGCCAGTTTATGATAAAGTATATTACAATGTCCTTTAAGTTGCACTGTGAACGTTAGGTTGTTTTAGATACAATACTCAAAACGGCCCATTGATTTTTAGTTTATATGCCAAAAAGCATATGAAAGTTGGTTATATCCGAACAAAACCCGCTAGAATATATCATTCGACTGAGTGACAGACATTGATATTATATTGCTCGTGTATGCGGTTATACGTGGCCGTTATCTCGCTTTGATACATGCCACTCTTCAATAAGCCAAAAAAATGTTGTCTTCACCAAACAATGCTGCTGAGTACTTAATGTGAGGAATCTTTCTGATAATCTGTCAATGATAAACGTCATGATAGCCATCCTCAAAAACGTAAAGGTTTCAGATGCGCTGATGTTTGACGGACTAACATCTTAATCCATGTTACATGAATATGTTTAATGACAGTTTTATGGGTGTATCCTTAAATATTTTCGTCTGATAACATAATTGTCTAGCTAGGTAGACAGCAACAGAAGTGACATTTGTTGGTAAGTACCTGGAACGATTGAGTCTATGAAACCTGTGGCTAGACATTGACTTACTGTACAAAGCTTTCACATTATACTCTGGGCTTCAGTTATACTCAGTGTACTTTCTGAATATCATATCAAGATATCTCTCTCATCAAGGTGATTTCTGTTCTCGTTAGAGCAGTATTGTTTACCGCCCAGTAGAGCCAATAAATGGTATTTGGCAAACCATCAGTAACGAATCTCATGGTGGAACCAGCAACAATTTCTAGCCTTTGAAGGACAAGACTAGCTGACGGGGATCCACCGGATTACTCTTTACGAGTTTTATTTGACGATGACGAATCAAGAGTTGTATGGCTACCGATATACTCATAAGCCACATAATCAGTAAAATTAAACATCAACGGTTGTAGTAGTGCATTATAGTAGACCAATTGCTTTCTGGCTTTCATTGAGTGTCTTCCTAGAGTGGTCCTCCGTTTTGATCATGAAAATAGTAGTGCATCTATTTGTGATCAAACAGGTTCAACATTTCAAGTAGATAAATTCACACGTGTCGTGGTCAGATCATGTTTGTGTATCATTCCTACTCCAGTCTACATAACGTGTTCTAAAAAACATTCCAGTGGTAAATGCCAAAATACACTAGACTTCGTGGTATTTTGGTTAGAGTACGGTGCACAGGAAAATTTGAAACCTGATTTTAGTGATTGTTCTTGGCAAGCGCGTTAATCCCCTGTATTGCCTATTTTCCTTATGGTATGCTCAAATCAACATACACAAAAGGCTAGTCCGTGTAAACATTTAGTGAATTGCCAATGTTGTAAACTAACTTGGGTAGTAATTCATAGTGTTGAGCACGTAATTACCCACCGATAAAAAACTTTAATTATGTCAAGGCGTTATGCTTTTTGCGCTAAGTCTGCTGAGAAACCAATGTACGTTTTTGTACATTAAAAGTTGCCGTAAACTTGCCTCCAAGATTTGTGGGCCTAGTGATTTGTTCGTCTTTGCAAATAGCAAGCATACATTAGTAATCGATAAATGGAGATTTGCGTGATGCGCCATGTTTTGTTGAAATAGAAGGTGGAAAAACAAACTGAAAGATATCGTCGACAATGATACTGCTCCCGTTTTGTGGGGTGATAATATGATTTATTGTGTGATAAACTGCATATTTTGTGTGCGAAACATATGGTTGGTTGCAATAAGATTTATTTACTGTCTTCATACTATTTCCGTAAATTAATGAGGTTGAGAAAAAGTGTGGAAAATTCCTTTTTAAATAAGCGTGATTGAGGTACAATCTGATGATAGAGAACATCAAAATGAGCTGACCTAAGTAAACAGTTAATTTGGTTTTTGTGCGAACCTGCTCTTCTGTGATGTAGAAGCGCAGATCGTTTTAACATAACTGCACGAATAAGTCGATAGATTGCGAATCACTATTTGTAGGTACTAGTGAGACATGGAAATGTTTGTTAAAATAATCTCACATGTACTCTAATGTTTCTGAGATGTCATTTTGTATGAGCAGTTGTTAGGAAAGGTACAGTGCTAAATTTTACCACAACACCATCTTAAAACAAACTTGCCATGATCACCATCGTCTCATTATTTCGGAAAATATTCAGTGAGTTTCTGCTGTTCGATCTACTGTTCCACACTTCAAAGTTGACCACAGAGTTACTAAATACTCGCACTAATGTCAAGACAGAAAGTAAGCAGGAGGTGGCGTTCGTTTCGAATACAATGTCCACAAAAGTTAGAGACAAGTTTAAAATTAAAACTTAACTATACTTAATTTAATTGAGCGTTACACTTGATTGGGAAGAATGAAGCGTTCAATGCCTGTAGGAACCAAAATCTGGGAACTAGTTCATCAAAATTCAAATCTTCTGTTAACCACGCTCAAACAATTGTACACACACACGTGGAGAGAGTGAGTCAGCTGGACGTTCTCTGGTTTACTCAGGTCTAAGACTAATGATTTTTATCGGTTTGGATCCTATTATATATTTTTCTAGGTAAATAAAACTAAATTGCTTTTCCTCCAACTACTGTTAGTACAGACCAATCGGATTTGTCTACGATAAACAAGCGACTAAGTAAACCTGACACACGTTCACATCAATTATCTTATTAAAGTGGTGTCGTCTCTGTAATCTGAATGAAAGACAGAGAAACGTGGAATCCGAGCGATCCATGACGAGGTAGCAAAAATATCCAAACGGGCATTAACTGGGACATAAACTGTGGAAGCAAGAACGAGTAAAGTAGAATACATTTATGAAGCCTGTGGTCAAATGAAAATAAGTCAGCACACACGTAATGCCAGGAAATGTGTACGCAGAACTTCATATAAATTATCTGAGAACTCACATTCTCCTTGGAATTTCAGCCATCCACTCCGGTATGAGGCACTATTCTCCAGTTCCGTCCTCGTTATAGCTCAACGGTGGTGCATATCCTTGCCAGGGACAAGATTTGAATTACGGACATGCTCCCATGAGGCAACCCTGTTGGCCATTGTCCTACTGACCTCACATTGGGAGTGACCGAATTATCTTGTACAGATGCTCTGCCACATTCGTCCGTGAAAAATCCCCAGAGTGTCTCTAACATCTCGAGAGGACAAGCAGTAACTGTCACGTCAAATCCAGTTGATGACCCCATGATTAGAGCCTCCTTTACAGTTAAAATGACAAAATCATTAACCTTGTTTGGCCACATTCTGATCAGTAACACATGATTGAAGGTTTTGAGTGATATAATTTGTTCAACAGTAGGTTCGGTTCTTTGATAGTTTTTAACTGTGTACACCTGTTTCAGTCAAACTGTGGTACATTTTCCCAGTGTGCTTCGACTTTATTTGACCCGTTTGTTTCATCGATTACTCGATCTGGCCGTTGCAATGAGCGATCAGTCGTGCCCTGTCGGCTTTGGAAACTAGCATATTCTATCTGTTCACTTGTACCTTTTTATAAACGCAGAGGTTCACTCTTGACAACAACATTCACCCCTCAAGGTAAAGTAACTTGTTCTGTGTTTTTTATGTCCGAGATTCACTTGAAGTGCATGATAGAGTTTGTGGTTGTTGCTACGTCAAGTATACTTGCTCCCTGATCACAAGTCCTACTGCACATTATGAACTTTGGTGTCAGTAATGGCGAGTTAGTTGGACCGTTTGTCTCAGAGTTATATGGAGTCCGCAGATCAATCTCTTGGTTAGCAACACTTACCATAAGCGGACAGAAACTCAGTCCATTCCAAAATCACGGATGGTATATTAATTTTACGAGGTGAGTTGTTTATAGAAACGCTGATCAAGGTTGGCATGCTTATCCACTTAAAAATGACGATTGTTCAAAGTCCAATCATTAAAAAAAGGTTAAACTAATAATTTAGAACTTTGTTTTGCTGGGACCGTGTCATGTGGTTGTTTCCATTGTTTCGATCCAAGTTCAAACGTGTT
The DNA here is from genome assembly GCA_014338405.1 of Paragonimus skrjabini miyazakii. Taxonomy (NCBI): domain Eukaryota; kingdom Metazoa; phylum Platyhelminthes; class Trematoda; order Plagiorchiida; family Troglotrematidae; genus Paragonimus; species Paragonimus skrjabini miyazakii. Next base: position 126,154 of record JTDE01000654.1, read on the forward strand.
GTGCGCGCATGTGTTCTGATTACATGAAATCACGTCCAGCTAGAGGACTCCAACCGACTAGGTGCGCAGGCGGTGACCGCTTGCATATACCCGCATAGGCAAATGAGGATATTGAGCATTACGCAAACTAAATTATGGGAATCGTTTAACACGTGATACACCGTGTGGAAGGACGAGACAACGGCTATAACTGGGATAAGTACCGTGTGTTCAAGTGGTAATCGATGCAAGAACCACCACTTTTTTACCTGCACTCCCTGTTACAGAATGTATGGTCAGAGTTCCAAGGGGCACGCTTAGCTCGTAAGCCATGTGCTTCCGACTAATTTTGGCCATCAGCCACATACTACTTATGATAGTTTGAACTGCAAAAATTAAGCCGTCTAGGAACTTTAGACGGAATGAGCTTTTGTACAATTTTAATAAATGATGTTAACATTCGCATCGGTCTTCGGACTTTACTGAGTCTAAGAAACACTGCACAACTGCATACATCTGAAGTGAGTTATTAAGTATAATAAATTATGCACACCGTACATTAAAAACACCCAGTTTCGCATGCATTGTGTGACATTCACTCCACAGCATGCGATTAGGAAGCTGTGACAGTTTTACTGCATTAGTTACTGGAATTGGGCATGACACGTGGCGCAATCGTACCACGGCTACTAACAGAGAGTATCGATTTTGCTATCAATGAAGTCTTGCCCAAAATCTGAAGGCGAATCTTACGTTTTTTTACACCGAAATATCAGTACGCACAAGAAGTAAGGCTGGCAGTTTGAAGCTGCAAACCGCTGGTTGATTTAGAAGTACAAATGCAGAGGATGCCGACACTTTGGGTAAACGGCACGTAAGTGTGCACAAATCTCGAAGGACTGTTGAGCACATGGGCAGCAACTAATCTGACTTACCCCCATATTTCTCTGTCACAAGTCAGAATTAATTTAGAGGGCCGATTAAGTCACCAATCGCCTGGTCCGGACTTGGTATCTCTTATCGTCTTCACGAACTTAGTAGAACCTCTCGTAATGCCTTCAGATGGCTGCTTATTAACTGGATGCTTGCTAACGGTTCGCAACCATTTCAATCTTCAAAGGCTGATGCAGAGAAGACCCAGCAAACTATCGACCAGTAGTATCGCTTTCAGCGGTCTTTGAAGCATTGGAGATTAAACTAACCTCTCTGAGCAAACGTAGAAGACCTCGGCCTCACCACCAACAGGCAACATGGCTTTCGTAAGAGATACTCAAGCGTCACGAATCTGCTGATTATTTGTGACCTAAAGACGGAGACTGCCAATGTAGGACTGGCGATAGCTGTGGTCTATTCTGATTTCCCTCAAACTGTTTACAGGGTTAGTCATTCCGTCTTGCCTCAAAAAACAACAGTTGTGACTTCGATGAGTGCTTACTTATGTAGCTTGTTGGTTGTCTGACTGAACGTAACTTTAGCGTTTACACATACGGACCATAGTGGCAGACATTTTAAGTTTGCCTACAAATAACCCTGAACATCTCAAGAGGAACTTATGAAGCCTTTCACTCTGAGGCGCTTCTTGCAAAGTTCGCCTCCATAGTCTGCCCACAACTGAAATCGAACATGCAGACCTGTCGTCCTCATCTTAAGGAAGATTTGTTACTTACCAGAAGTGTTCAGAGGCGGATTACCAGAAGAATTATGGGTCTCATGAAACTCTCTACTCAAGAATACTAGCAGAACTAGGTCAGTTCTCAAAGACTTACAGAAACGTCGGGGAAGACCCAACACTTACCCACCAAATATTTCACATTTCGGGTCATCTACTGGCGCACCCCTTCTCGCTAAACATGGATGATTATTTAACGAGTCACTTATTGACGGTGGTTAATGAAATAGGCAGGTTACTATATACACAATACTGCTCTTTGTCAGGATCTGTTCAGAGTGGAACATACTGCCTAACTCTGTGATCAGAGCCGGATCAGTTCAATCTCAAAACACTACTTGATCGGTATATACTTGATAGACAACCTGCATCACAAGTTCCCCAACAGTCATTCTATCTGAGTTCCACAAGTCATTGACTGCACATATGTGACGGAATGTTGATTCAGTTTTCTACAAACACAAGCCGTCTAACGTAATTTTTACCGACTAATACATGGTCAAGACCATAAAAGCAGAGATCTTTCTTCCTCCTATAAAAACCTATGAATCTATAATCCCATATAAGTTATGATTAAAACTTATCGTTCGTAAATTGTCAGTCGTTCGAACGATATTCCCAATGATTCAGTTTCTCTGTTCTCGAACTATGTGGCACAGTCAAGACACTGATACTGTTGCACACCGACGATACGAAACTGTAACGAGTAAAAGAGTGTTCAGAAGATGTGGAAACGCAAAAGTTTCCCAATTGCTATTAAATAAGTACATAAGATAGAATGTTATTCCATTATCTCAGTCTGTTACAGAAATAATTGCAGTTGGCAGCTTCACTAAACTGACCTTTCACTTAATTCCATTCACTCTTTCTTCGTGCCTATTAACTGTCCAAGGCAATTTTTTACAGATCAATCATGAGACAGGAACGTATAAGCAAAAATCATTTCTCCCTGCTGTAACAACTTATGAACCAATTAACGCCTTTATATCTTACTAACAAGAACACCATTTGATGAATTGTGGCTCAACATATCAATTTCGCATTAAGAAAAACAAGCTGACAAACGCAGCCTACAGTGTGAAGTCTAGCAGAGTACTTGGTTTTTAAAACGCGAGAATATCACAGGCATGAATGAGTGATTCGATTCTGTTCACCACAAGAATGACTATCCTAAAATACATTATTAGGAACGTTACTTATTGACCACCAAACTCACTGGTTGTTCAGTTTGAAAGGAATTATATTTGTCAATCAGTTCGTTAAAAATATCAAAAAAGCAGATTTTGTTGACTGTAAGCTTTACAACACATTACATAAAACTGTTCGGGTCGCAAAACCGCACATCGCAATCTCGCCATACCACCATCCTCATCATTATCATAAACAGCAATACATCAGTGGTTCACACTGATGCTTAAGTGCCACACAACAATGAAGAAGAAGAAACAAACTCTGTTTGGGAAGAGAGAAGAAAAAAAGGGAGAGGGTAGTGGAACTAACCGCTAAAAATAGCTATGTCTACATTCAAACATACAACATCAAGAAGACTACACCTTGCAAACAAACAACCGAGCTGCAAGTGAAAATAAGGCGTCATCAGCAAGACAACTTCTTCACGGCTTTCACTGCCCCGCGTCATTAAGTGCACTCACTTCACAGACAACTCGACCAAACAACGACAACATTCACGCCACTGAGCTCGGTTAGCCACCATCTCACCTAAAGTTTCAAGCCACCGACTCTCTGAGTCACGAGGGCTCCAACCCGGCAGACGAACCCGATCTACAGTGCCCAACCCCTTCGTGAACGTTTTCATTTGTCTACGCCAGGTCATCATCTGTCCACCTCGCACCTTGCGCCAATCAGCCGTAGCGTCGGCAAACAGTGCTCGGTGTGACAAGCGATTAGCTGGCATCCTTAGTACATAACCTAACCACCTACTGGACTTTCGGAGAAGAAAGTTGTCAATATCTACATCCAATCCCGCGTTGTCAAGAACATGGGACAATTAAGGTCCCGTACATAGTTCGCCGGGAATGCTTGACTTATTGTGGTGTTATGAAATACCCCGTTGATGGTCATCATGCTTTAAAGTGCTACCTACGTGATTTTAGGAAAAAGAATGAAATGAACTTTGGCAAGAACAGCAATGCTGGATGTTCATTTACCACTTTGAACCCATTTTTGAAGATAGATAATAAAAAATACTGTGTTATTAGTTACACACTTGAAAGGAGTTATTATATGAATCTATGTGACATGTAAACATTGCTACTCATCATGTCATACGTGTCGGCGAAAATGCTTCTTCTAGCGAAATGGGTGCTAAGTACATACACTCTATTTCGTAAGTAAGTGATTTCTAATTCCATATGTTGGATTGGCCATTCTATGACCCTAAAGAATACCAACGCCTAGCAAGTATGCGAATGCAGGCGGACGAACCACAGTTTACGTAGCCTGCGCAAAGACTTAAGTTAGGGCGACGACATTTATTCCGCTGTATGGAATAGCAGATAAATGATTGACGGATATTGTCTGAACCACCGCAGTGGGAATGTATAATTTCCCTAAACTTCATCTCTAATTTAACGCAGATGATGAAGCTACGTCACACAAATTTGCCTACCAAGTCGTATTTTTTCTATCAGGTTTACTTTAAACGACCCTGATTTCCCCTCCAAGCGTTTTGTGCGGTAGAGCAATCAGTCAGTCTGATGGTCAAAGCCAAACGTGCTTAATCGTGGATAGAGTGTAGGAATTCAGTTATTTCAGTGACTTATCAAGATGCAATTCACGTAGGATTGCGAGCTGTTGTGCAAGACACACTTTGGTAAAGATACAAGATGCAAGTGGTTTTTACGCTTTCATTCCCTACTATTTGCTGTTGGCCATGACACTTTCGTAACTGATACAATGTAGAGAACAGGCCCGTTTTTAGTGATTCATCAAGCCAAACACGTCACATTTATGTCACAAACTTTACAGGGGAATCAATAAGGGGGTAAACGGGGAACGGATGGTTAATGAGGTCAGTCATGCTGCAAACAACTACCCACTTGAACAGTGGGTCTTGACAAACTAACAGGCTGTGGGGTTAGCCATGGTAGATCCAAAGCCTGAACAAAACGTTTCTGGGGGCACAGGGGTGGGTTGTACAGGCGAATCCTAATAACTTTAGCTGTAGACAAAACCCTACGCCTCACTGCCCTCGACTGTGTGGCCTGAAGTCGATAGGTTGGGCGAAATGCATCCATCACATTGACAGAATGATGCGAATTCACCATGTGAGATAGTATAACACTGTCGGCAGATTTCGTTATTCCACTGTTAAGCCAAGCTGGATGGTGCTCACAGACTTGTTCAGATAAGCTTTTGATCATGCGGCCAACACTACCGGTTCCACAGCAACAAGTGAATGAGTATACACAAAATGAGGCTGCAGAAACAGACACTTTATCCTTTAGGTGTGGGCACAAAACCGAATCGGACGTAAAGCGGACACCTAATTTAGCGGCGTGAAAATATGTATTAACCGCCCTTGTGAGTCTACGTGTGATAGGTTCAGTGAGCGTGTCGCCCTTGAAGGGTAATCCGATATTTACGGTTTCCTTTTTTGCTACATGCAGCTGGTTCATTCCATTTTGCTGTTGAATAACTCTGTTTATGAACCTTTTAGGGTGGCAAATGTGCATGAATGTTGTGTGTATGATAGTCGATTCTTCAGCAACAGTACCATCCGTACAAATTATAACCGCCCTGTCCGTCAAAGAGTTAATCAGATTTCTTTCAGAGCGAGTGATACAAAACTATTGAAATGAATGTACCCACCATTCCATGTACCCCTTCTGTGTAACGCGCGCTGAATTGAGCCATCAGCACGGCGACGTAAACGCACATCCAAAAATCTTAATTGGTTGTTCGTTTGGGTCTCCAACGAAAGTTGCAAATTTCAGTGTGCGGGGTTGAATCTGGTCAAGACGTCGGTTGGATTTGCGTTGTTATCGAGTACGCAAAGGATATCGTCAACGTACCTGTTATAAAAATTATATTGGCCTGCATTGAACTCGACAGTACGTCTTCTGATTTTGCCATGAAAATATTTGCAAACAGTGATCCTAACGGCGATCCCATTGCTACACCGACCTTTTATAGATAAATTTCTCCGATAAAGTTTAGACTGCATATTGTAAATGCACAAATGAGGTAAACGCATTGGACAACAGAACTCAAGGCCTAGCGATAGTACTTCGATTAATACTTTATCCAGAAAAATTGCCGAAGTGTCTTTCTCTATTGCATGGAAACCCTGAGGAAGGCTTCGTTGGACCGATCTGTTTGGGTAGTATGTCCAGCCTCTTTTCAACCCATTTCATTGCGATCTGCGTGAAATAAGGCTCAAAATCAGACCGTTCTTCGGGTGTCAGTCGATCGATAACGATAAGTTCAAGATTTATTTTTATTTCACTGAGCGTGTTGTCCTGTTCATTAACTGCTCGACGTTGCATGACTACGTGACACTTAAACGGGCAATCGTTTGGACCCATCCGATTATCAGAATAGGCCGAGGGCTCTTGTAGCAAGCCAGAATGTATAAGAAAGGCGGTACTGATCATGAGGACTAATTCAGATTCACATATGACAACATGAACTTAAAAATAACAAAAATAAACTTTGGCTTATAGTTCCCTAAACATATCTGGAATAGTTTCTGCTCACTAGTACTAGTATGACAGGCAGTTTCGTTGTGAGTAGTATGCTACTCGCAGGTAGTATATCACGCACAGGTGACACTCAGGAACTAAATGGCAAGCTCCGAACGCCAGGAAGACGACGGAGAAGAAGAGACTATCGGAATAGTGTGTACGCGCTACGGCAGAAGTTCCACCAAGGCGAATGACAATGATCTATGTGAATGTATGTCTGACGTGCCAATGAGTGTACGCGTTTGTGGTTTGATTTTTGACATGACCTATACGGGAGTGCGCAATAAACGGACTCCCAGGCCAACCGTCTTTTGCGGTCGCAATAGTAGTGTATACTCTAACAGATGAACTTGAGTGTTACTCACTTTTGTAATAGTGCATAAAATCCATTTAATCACCCCGAGTACCAAATACTCAGCAGTCAACAATCAATCGCCAAATGGCATCCAATGAGACTAGGTGGAACACGTGACGACACTACATAGTCAGCCCCCATACCTGTATCGCGTGAGCCAGAACAACCTACAGTGTCTTATGTGACTGTACCGTGCAGAAGATATGTCTAGGGTAATTTAGTGTTTTCGGTAACTACCCCAATATTCATAATTCTTTCGTCTATTGTATTTGTTTTTCAAAGTTGTGGATTGTGAAGCGATAGAGGCATACAAAAACTGCAAATAAAGGCATACAAAGGTTTCCCGTGGAAACAGTATTTCTCATGTTTGTCATGACTTTAACAGCTCATGCGACTGCCTGAAAATTGGTGAAAATTCGATAGGTTTTATGTGCTTCATAATTGCTTAAAATATTTTTCTGAGTAACTTGAATCGACTATGCACGTCTGTTCTGCGTGAATTCGAGGCATCATACTTAACATAAAAATTTGTTGTTTAAAGTTAGCTTTTTTAATTTCCTCGTTCTGTTTGTTAGTATTTGGCATTTTATGTAAGAACAAAATATGTAACCCGGGGGCTTGTAAATATATACATATGTATATCAACAGTAAACCATCTTTGGTTAGTTATTTGTTATGGATCGATATGCAATAAGACATGTGTCTGCGGCGGAACACAATGGTGCTCCCCCCTTGATAACGTGGCGCTTCATCATTAACGATAAACATCAAACAAGCGAGGCATAATGGAAAGATGTTTAGGTTCATAACAAAAAACTACAACATGATGTGCATGGAAAAGAGGATTTTGTGGACATCACAGTGAAATCGGCCAGAGGTTTAGTTAACAGAGATATAAAAACAATGGGGTTGCAACTATTTATATACCAGTGTGCGTTGGCAGGGGCTGGCCTATATGAAACTGGTCATACACGAGAACTGAGAATGTTCAGAAAAACCTATGGTCTAAGTTTTAGAAGTCGCGCTACAAAATATCAACACCAGACCTACAGTATTTTCTGATCTAGTAAGGCAGCGAATTGGAGCTGATTACTTCCATATACGTACCATTCAAGTAAATACCGTAATCAGTATCAAAATGATTTGCTTGTATGTTTCGAAATATCTTCAGCTATATGTGTACCAAACTCAGTCAAGTCTTGGTATTTCAACGCAGATTAATCGAACAATCTTTAATTTGATAGACGGTTGATATGATCACTAAAATGTTTGTCCTAGATGTAATGTGGCACGCTTTACTCAAGAACCGCCTAAATAAAACCGCTTCCTTTCCTGTTACTATCCTTCAATTACACTTTTTTACGTAAGCCTCTTTGATATGCATTGGGTTTAGCTTCTTTGGCGTTTAAAGCATGCTTGATAAAAAGGTTCTCAAGGAACGAAGGAGCTTATGGGTTGACGAAATTTGCTAGATTTACAATGCATGCAAGATTTCATATTCGGTTTGATTAGTCTCTTCGTTTATGGCAAACGCCTATTGATTTTGAATGCTATTGAATCTACCTGATTCACGTAATCTCACGCATGTGCATTTTTTTCTCGATCTTCTGCTATACAGCCATTTTGCTGCTATCGAACTTGGACCATCATGTAGGTGACTGATACCTTCATAGAATTAGTCGATGTTCTTGTTACTATCAACGAAACTTCAGGGGGTACGTGGAATCCATGGCATTTTAAATGAGTCCCAATGCAGACGTAGACTTTGTATGGATGCGTGAATGGTCGACGACCCCGCGGTTTTTTTGGTGAATTTACTATGGGTTCAAACCAACCACCGGATTGCTCTGTTCAAGACTGTGCAGAAAACTGGCTAGCTCTGACTAATAGGCACGCTGACTTTAAAATTTTGGAAGAAATTTGTTCGCAATTCAGGGGGATCTGAACTCGTGAACATAGCCCAACTTTTTATTATGAAATAACTATAAGATTGACATTTAACCAAACGCTGCAAAGGTTGATCGAACGAACATCGGGACACTCAGTCACGGTGTAAATTATTGCGTCACAAGTTACGGTTCATCACCATCAGATCTTGCGATAACACAGGACGTCCAGGTTTTAAAATTATACGAAATTAACATTTCAGGGAGTTGTACACCTGCCTTCAAGGTGTAGTTTTATCACATCTCCTTGTTGAAAGAGAAGACCATGTGACACGCATATTTGAGGTGGCTGATGAGATTTTGCATTAACTCTTCACTTTTCCCATTTCGCTGAGCGATAGAATAGTGATCGCGCGCACAATTTTCTCCTGCTCTAACGCCTAATTAATTGCTTGACATCTTCACACCCTATAACATTCTTTTCTAAGTATTACCACTTCTCTCTCTCAGAAGACTGCGCAATATTTTTCGCTGACGATCTTCATCTGGGTGAACCGCCTTCTTGAAAACAATGATTCAGGTGTGGAAATTCTGGTTTTCGACTGGATGATAACCATTCGTCTTATCTTTCCTTGTGTAAGTTCTTAGTCGTTCAGTGGTTTGTGTATCGTTTCAAGTGTCTAAATGAAAACAGTGAACGGAATGAGAAATTGGCATGCAAAACCTCTTAGTATTCGTGGCATTACTTCTGCTTATTCCTGGACAGCACCACTTTAAACTGATCCTTGATGGGCTTTTACAAACTCTGAAATCATTCATTGAAAAGTTGTGAATTGATGTGATTGATTTAACAGCTCGGTCAACTGATTCATTCTAAGCAGTTCCCAGATATATCACGGAGTTCTGCTCAACGTTGTTCAGGTAGGTCACTCATCGAAATAGATGTCTAGACTATAAGAGTTTGATTTTACCGACTAATCACAGTACTACCAAAATAGCGCGTGGTTAGTACAACTAAGCTGACTTAGCTCGATTCAATCGGCTGGCATGAAAGGCTTAATTTGTGTCACTTTGTCCAGTGAATGGGAAATCAGTCAAAACCGAGTTGTGTGCTTCAGTTTAAGTGGTACCTAGGAGGGTGAGATGCAAATCAAGGGGAGCGCTCTTTGTTCCGTGTTTAGTTATTTCATCGCAACTAAACAACACATTTTTCAGCTGTTACTTGTAAACAAAGAACTCATGTGATTAACTACGGTTACATAATCAACAATTACATAATCATTTTTCCATGACAGATCAATCATTTAACATCGTCTGTCAATCTGTTTATATTAGCAAATGAACACAAATGAACGTGCGTACCAGTCAGGAATGTGAAATGGTTCTTTTGACTGATATGGTAAAAAGGAGACGGTATTAGACTACACACTGAAAATCGTTCGCAAATGATCAGAGATTTATCAGTCCGATAAATCTTCACTCAAAGCACTTTTAAAAGACATCCAGTCTATCGACAGAATAGGCTGAGTGGTTACTTGTTATTGTTTATAGCCAGCAATTACCCTGTACAAAATATCCCAACACGCACCTATATATAACTACATTCTGATTGGAAAAAACTGTATTAACTCCCAACAGATGTCACACAGTTAACTACAGATCAGGAATAATCCTCCTCATATGACCCGCCGCTCAAACAAACATTACCAGGCATGGTTTAGTACAGCGGAGTACAACACAGACTAACATAAACACAGTTTTGTATACTGCAACTTAATTGAGGAATTTCGTTAAGACTAAACGAACTGAAATACATTTGGGTCTTGAAAACAGTTACAAAGGTCGGAATAATAGACTTTACTCACAAACCGATGCCAAAAGACTTTAACAATGATCATCCAATAATGCCTGATTCTAGATCATTGACGTAACAGTCAACTGAGTTGTCTCATGATAACGTGTGTGGCAGTTCAATACAGTCAGAAAAATAATTTACATAACACCTGAGATTTAACAGAATGGAAAACGTTGTCCAACGACTCATTGATTAAACGGCTGGCTAAAAATTTATGTTGAATGTAAAATTAGTGAGTTGTGTAAACTTGTTAAATCTTGTTGTCTCGAGGACGGAGTCTGAGTCTTTTAAAAAATCAGTGGAAATAGAAGGAGGTTTGGCAAACGGTTTGTGTTCGGTCATTCTTTGTGCGCAAATTTCACAATACGCAATCATACCCCGAAGTTTCTGGCCATTAGCTAAGCTTTGCTAACGAAACCTCACCAACCGGCGTCGTGTGCATAGGCTTGTTGAGTTTGTATCAGTTCATGTGAATTTATGCTTATTTACTCACTACCTGTTCTTGTTAGTCTGATGTACTTAACTTGTATGTTCTACATTCGCGGGTGATTTGAGTTAATGAAAAGTCAGCAAATCAAAACTTTTGTGTTTCTCCATGTCGCAATGTTTTTCACTGTAGTTTCCAACATTCCATCGGATAGCTGAACATTCATTGTTTTCTGTCTGAATGTTTTTTACAACTTGTGATTCATTTGCTCAGGAATTTCGATACGATATTTTGGCAGAGTTCGCAATAGTGTCAATGTCGCAATGGTCAACCGGTTTGCCTGCTCGAAATACTGATTTAGGTTACAACATCCGTGATAGTAATGATTTGTACCGGGAACTAGTTGTAATATGTGCAAAACTGAATGGATCTGGTCAGAATTAAATATTTAACCTCAAAGTATTGATGATAACTTTTCAGCTGTCTCCGAGGCATCTAGTCTTCAAATAATGTACCACGAAACTAGAAGAGAGGCGAATTCAATAGGGATCAACCTTGTCAAGGTTTATGTAGCATCAGACACCCAAGGGAGTAGTCAGGAGGAAGTGAGTTTACGTAAATCGGTGTCATTGATGTAAACCAAGAGGCCCATCAGGACTCACGTGATCAGTTGATTGGTCAGGACGCGTAAACGAAATAGGTTGGGCGTTGTCTATATTATAGGGCACCGTTTATGGTTTTGAAGACAAAATTAGCAAACGTCTTACAAAAATACATGAAGTTATCACAAAGTAACAGACAGCCCGGACAGATTACTTCAACCACACTCCAGTTTTGGGGGGTGTAAGCATTTGTCGGCTGTGTCAAAAAGACTAGCAGATTTCATCCCATTTGTTTTGCTCCACTAACTCCTAGAAGTTTCGTTTTATAATCGTATGAAAAACGTTTGAACTACTACTACTACTACTACTACTACTACTACTACTACTACTACTACTACTACTACTACTACTACTACTACTACTACTACTACTACTATACGAGTAAATGTCATGATCAGTGCGATGCAGTTTGGCTTAACCCAATTTGGCAGAAACTACAGTGCATTCTTTGTTATGCAAGATCTAGTATTGATCACAGTGATTGACGTGGTCTCCAGACACCAACCATTGTTTAAAGTTCATACATGAGAAACGTTTTGGTCTTCTCAAACAACCTTGTGACTTAATACATTCCATTCTTTACTATTAAAACTAACCACTAGATAAGTCCAGTTTATTTGTTGTGTTAAAAATGATAAACCATTCCTCATGTCCACAGTGTTCATAATAGTCAATGACTCGATTACATCACTGCCACGTTCCGGCCAGTCGAATGTATACCGCATCAACTAATCAGTATCTGCTGTCTTTCTCCTTTGGTTAAATGGTCAGAAAGCCATTTTTTTCTTCCCGAGCTAATGTCCAGTAATTTAAAACTACCTATTATTTGCTTGCCATGATGTAGTTATTGGTTGTCAACTCCGATTGCTCGCATAGAAAACAGCATTGTGTTCATCAAGGGATAATAGTCACTAACCCGTGGAAAAAAATATTTTCTGGTAGCAGGTGGGACTCTGCTATGTCTACGAGTCTGTACATGAAATGTTACCATAACCTGAAAAACCATTTAGCATACTGTAAATTCCAATGTTTTGCAAATGTTTTGTCTCTACATTTATTTATCAATTTTGTATAAGTGACCTTCACACACATTTGTTTGCAGCAAAATATAAGAAATGATAAAGTCAATGTGTTGCAAGTTTTCATCAGGCTGTATTTATAAAGAATTGGACAAAAAGAAGATAAAAGAGATTTGTGTGAGGTCAATCTTTGGCGAGTTGAAAAGACTAATGTGCAGCTAACAATATCAAGTGAATAGTGCTTACTGCTAGTTTTCTAACAGCCAGCAAGTGGACCTTTATCAAAAATATTTAGGCTATTAGCCTGATGGACAATTCGCAGTGTTACAAACAAGATAAATTATCTGTCCATCTATGATTATTTTAATAAGTAAACAATGAAAGCTTCGTAAATTTGTATAAATCAAAGGTATATACCAGCAAAAGTATGACACCATTATATCCCCTAGTTGAACGTCGAATGACACTTCTAAATTTAACCAAAAAACTCACATTGATAAAGGAGTTAACAAATGTTATTAGTATGAACGATAAACTGGGAGTAAGTACAGAGTTGCTGGAGCGTAAGTTGTTTGTTTGGCATAATAGATTTGGTGTAATGTTCAGCACTGAATTCCCTTAAATATATGTGGTGTGTTTGTAGAATGTCGGTTACATAGCTTCTAAATCTTGTTTTTCATTGCTTGCATTGCGCTGTTATGAATGTTTTTGTACCAAGGCTGAACCTGGAGAGTGTCTCTATATTTTTTCAATCTCACCAATGACCATTATGACTAAGTTTCTAAAATGTTGACATACCAGTAGTGTTAACACTCTATTACCTTCATTTGGAGCTAGCTACCTTAGTGAGCTCATGGTCCCCTGACCAGTAGACATTGTCCAACGCAGTTTTTCAGCTACTGTATTATGGACGATTTCAATTTGAATCTTTTCGAGTATCTGTCAAAATAACACATTTAGTGTGATTTCATTTACAATACCATCGAAGTTCACATATTTCGATCGTCTTGTCTAAGGAGATGAAAGATACTCTCGTCAACGGGATCGCTTAAATCAATGTGTTTTTGAAGCTGTCGGTTATTCATCAATCCTTTTAAATCGCCAGAAACTAATCAACAATCCCTAACCGATTTCGAATCCAGAAAAACTAATAGCCGGACAGCAAAAGACAGTCATCAAATACAGTGTCAATCGTTTGTGATCATTTCACGAAGAGCAAACAAGCGGAAGCGATGCGCTTACAACTGAAACCAATCCTAGAAAATAACCAATGACCATTGTGAATGCATCATATCTATAAGGCAAAGATAGCATATTTGTGTACTGACAGTGAAGTGGCAGGCATAAACCCAACAAAACACAGTGGCAACTGTTTGGAGTTAAAACAAAGGGTTGACATGACTTGTGGAACGAAGAGGCAGAAATGTGGCTTTTGCCTGGGGATGTCGCAACAATCGGCATAAGTTACAAATTTATAAGCATATTTTCCTAACTATGCAGTTGTTCATCTTAATAAATTTTAAGCGCAAGCACCTTGTTGTCTGACGTATGATCTTGTTGAAACAAATAAAACTGCAATGTATCAGGTATTTGTAAAGCGAGATGCATATTTGAGCTAGCCTATACATTTCGCCAAGTGACTGCTACCTCAGACAGGTTGGTCGAACCTACTGGCACCACTTATGGTCGCAAAGCTACCCAAGGCAAGGTGAAACAGTTGTACACTAATCTGAGCTCAAATTTTGTCACTCTAACCTATATATTCCGCTTTCTGATATCTGTTGCACTGCCTCTACATGAATCTGTGCACATGAACTTCGTGAAAGCCGGAAGTAGCAGGTGATTTTTGGTAGAGAAACTGTAGGTACTACTGAAAATTAACTGTGGAAGTTCTTGTATGTCACTGAAAAGATCCCGATGGCATTGCTGTTTACAGTGACTTGTAACAGACTAATCTGTTGTCTGCACATTCTGAACAATCTTGTGTGTCTGATTCTTACGCCATCGAGTGAAACTCCACAAGTTTGTCTCAGGTATTTTTGTCTTTGGTATGAAAAATGTTACCTATATGAGATGTTACACTGCGTTGCTTTCTTTCTTGTTTGTCAAACGTTTGTAGCCTTAGTGATTTTGCTTTTTAACGAGAGTAATTTTGAATACTTTTTGCTCGAAGATAATTTTCTTGTAGTTGCAGGAGATGTTGCTGTTTAACTGAACTCAGTGGACAGCAAAGTTTTTACACACTAGTCGCATTGAACGCTACCTGTGATATCATCACCAAAGTGGGATTCCGTAGTGCATTATCTCTGCAGAGCATCTGGCTATATTGACAGAAAGTTAAACTTCACTCGGAGGGTTCAACGGCATGAATGTTGGACAATGCACCGGCTGTTTCACGATAGAACCTAAACACTCAGCAACAGGGTTGTGAGCTCAACCAAATTTATAGAGCGCATTCATTATTTCTTTCGTGAACTACACACTAAAGCTCCTTATTCGGATGCAAAGTCTTTAATAAAACAGCAAGTCAGGTTTAACGTGAACAAGTGAAATGCACTGTTAGTCACCAGCCACTACAACATGTATGACTAATACATACGTATAAAACAGGACTTAAAATCAAATATTGAACAGTTGGCTATCATCCACATATTAACGGAAGTTCCACACGTGATCAGATGATCCCAACAGCAACAAAACGTGATGTTACTACGCCATCCTTTGGTCTCGTTTACCCTAATAATGAGGAACTAATGAGATTGACCTTAGTTGGTGGTCCTTGTCAAAATGAATCTGGAAAATAGCATTTTGATTCACTTCACCACTTCTGAACACCTCTTGAATATAAACACATTAAGGTCTTTCTGATAGATGTTAGATAATACAAGTGAAGCGGCTGTTATGGTCACTCAGGCAATTCAGCTAGTAGTTTGTTACAATGATATGGCTGTCAGCTTTTAACATTCAAGTTAAAAAGTCAGTTTGAACACATATAAACCCAGTCTCTCTACTGGACAGTGACAGTATTTCCTTTAAGTAACTGAAACATTTAGTCAGTAAACAATGATTTTATTGTAGAATGAACGCCTTATTTCCACTGAAGTTGATTATTCAAATGAGGTGTCATTAGTCAGATACATTTCACCTTAATTAAATCTGGAGTGTGAAATTTTGATAACACGCTGATTGCCGCTGTAGTGGATAGCACTAAACACGGTGTCATTTTGCGTTCTTGAACTGCGCGCGCAAAATAGCTTTCCAAGTGTCTGTCTGGAAATCTGACTAAATGCTACTGTAATTTAATTCTTTCTGTCCACTTTCTGCCAATTCGTCCATTGAACTCACTATGTAGTCCGTTATCTGTCCTCATCGAATTGACGAAGTGTCTATAGTAAATGCGACAGA
Organism: Paragonimus skrjabini miyazakii; assembly: GCA_014338405.1. Lineage (NCBI taxonomy): Eukaryota > Metazoa > Platyhelminthes > Trematoda > Plagiorchiida > Troglotrematidae > Paragonimus > Paragonimus skrjabini miyazakii. The sequence goes on from JTDE01000654.1 coordinate 142,117, forward strand.
CGGCTTTAGTCTGTTTTGTTAACGTTTCCAAAATTTGTGCTTCTATTTCAGATGAACAGATTGCTGAAATGTGTGAACTCTCAGGTTGTTGGGATGGAAAAAACATCTGATCATTAACTATACCACTGAATAAAATTGTACGAGCTTAAAGTCATCGCTAAATCCTAAAACAAATATGGAAGAAGATTTAGTATTGGATAGCTACTCTCACTTTGATTCAACCCCGGTCCGTCTACATCACGTTTTGAAGTTGAGCACTACGTCAAGGATTCTACAAAGGAATTCATCGATATATTGTTCTCAACTAACAGCTTGCAACACAATCTTCAAGAGCAAACCTTGTATCGTTCGCACCTCGGAATCAAACGGTTTCTAAACGGATTCATTTACCACAGTTTCTCTAATCACCTGAATTCCAGGTAGAAAAATCTATTGCGGACTGTAGAGCCGGAAAGCAAAACGCTCTAACTTCTTTACCCACAAAAATTTAACCTAACCAATATATTCCCAGTGCCACACTAGGCAGCATTTCAGCATGCGGTTTTGTCTAACACCTAGAAGTCAGGGAGCTCTGATAAATGTAACTAATCGTTAATTTTACTGCGCTTCATCAGCGCATCTAACGTCCAACCGCAACCATTGAGTCAATCTAAAACTTTGCTTCTTAGTATAAAGACTAGCGGGATAGAAGTTGTTATCAACTTTCTACAGATCATACGGAAGTTTTATGAGGTACCCCGAATATATCCTCAAAGCTGTTTATCATGTAATTTTAGCCGAACTAGACGGTTTTTAATTGATGTTCAAACTAAACCTCACTCTTACATAACCTCAACTTTTACACTCGGAAAGAATTCTCAGCTTACGTTCAGATGGGTTTCAGTGAATTACGAGTGAAGAGGGGAATGTCGTTTGGTACCAAGAGAACGACTGGTCAGTGGTGTACCTACTTCACCTGGTAGTTGATGTCAGCCTACAGGAAGTGTGGAAATCTTACTGAAACACTTGCTTGAGATTTCATTTCCGAGACCGCTATCCTCTCCCTGTTTGCAAGTTTACAGCCAAAGTATACAGGAAACGTAAAGTCATTTGATACCAGGTTCTGCTAGTGTCTCTAATGACACCTTGCTTCCCTATGCATAATCTATCTGTCATAAGGATGATTAGATTTCATTAGCATAATCTCGACGTAACTATTAGCACTCAAGAGGGATCATCGTTTAACACGTTCAACGTGATAAAGCTCAACGTGTAAAAGTGATTATCAGACATTTTCTTGAATAAAGAAGATGGAAATTTTCCCCCCGATCAGATGTGAGAGTAATCAAGCTTACTATAAAGATTTGCCGCATTTCATCATTTTTGCTTTACGATTGCTCTGTAAACAAACTTAGATATCCAGGTGTAAGTACAAAACAGGACTTTGCAACTGACGGCCTAATTAACAATATAACCGGTAGGTAGGATTTCTACTAGTTGCTTTTAACAATAGAAAATTAGACACAACGCTGGATAATTCTATTTAAAAATCAGCAGACTTGGAGAGGCTAAGTAGTAAATGAGAGGGTAAAATTCATGGAAAATTTATTAAAAGGGCGTTATACAAGATTGATTGGGGGTAAATGTGATGTCATCAGCCAATCGTATGAATCATCAAGTCTAGTGATTTAATGGTAATTTGAATTCACAAGCAGGATCACTTATGTTACCAATGGTCAAGACCTATTTAGTGAATGCGTATGCTGATTCTCTGAGCGGACCAACCCTTTTTTGATTAAATGAAGTGGCTAAGTCTGTGCTCAGATAAATACATCGTTGCAGACTGTCGTTTAGTTGAATTCATTAATTCCCGCTTTGTAATGTACATGGTAACAGCCCTAAAAGTTTCCTGCTATGTGCACTCTTCATCCTACATAGAGTGTCTCTGTTCGTTATATCTTTCTACAAAATAATTTGGATCTAATGGTTGGGTTGGAAAATTTAGCCGTTCAGCTGAACTGTCCTTTGTACAATTGTAGCTTGCTCGTGTGAAACATGTCTACAACGGTAGTTGTTTATGATTCGTCGTTGTGAATTTGGTGGATTCCGTATATAAACCGGAATACGTAGAATTTTGTACGCAACACTTTTAGGCAGAAGTTTATTTTTCAATGACTAATAAGTAAGTCTAGAAACGCAGACAGCTAGCAGCTTCGAATTCACACGTAACCTTTAAACAAATATCTAAACTGTGCAAGATAATCCATCATATGTTCGTGTCGAATATATCAGTGTCACTTAATGTGATAAATCTATGGCAGTTGCAGTTGTTCACTTTGTATTCAGTTATGGTCAAGTCGATATCTGAATACCAACGAAAGGCTCCAAATGGTAGATTGGCCCAAATCTATTTGCATTTTAACTTCATTGATGAGTGATCCCCGTCGCCAAGAAAAACTTCTTTCACAAAGCATGATTAGCAAAGTGTTTTCGTAGTGCACTTTCTATCAATTTTATTTTCTTAATCACCATTGATAATAATATTGTCAATTTATCACATCTGGTAACGAATGAGGTTAGAGCCAGAAAAATTGTACTGCGTTGCTGGAAATTTAAAATCCAAGGTTACTTGAAATCAATTACCTCAATTCGCAGCAATTATGCATAAATAATAATTGCGATTCTAATAAAGCTTAAAGGAACTGATTTTCCAGACCAAAAATGCTACGGAACGTGAAAAAGGTATTTTCTTCAGAGACACTGATTCGGCAGAGGATGACTGGGGTTTTTGTCAGTTTAATCTCAATAGTTTACTCATCTGTAAAAATACTGAAAAGGTTCTACTTTTCAACACATTTGCTTCTTCATAACAACAGCATGCAATCTCATTTACTCATTGAGTTTGCTCCCTAAATGGATTAGGGACACAACTATTGTGTTTCCTAATGAAATAACCCAATGAACGGTCGTGTAAGTTTCTGTGTTGTCGGCATGGGTATATAAGACATACAGTTCCAAACGGTTGCTATACGAACGGTCAGATAAGAAAGACACTTGCTTAGTTCAAATCGATCTGACACGTTAATGGACAACAACATGAATTTTTGAATTTATTGGTTGGATTAAAACAGAATGCAATCTGCTGAATCACGTATATTCAACCATGAGGATCCCTGAAAACACGAATGTCTTAGCAATCACTTTACTCTACAGGGTAGTCTGATACATGTGTCCATACACACGACACTGTCATTGACTAGGCCGTAGCCACTACACCGAGGAGATAAGTGACTTCACTAGTATAACGCGCATTTTTTCTCAAAAGATGCTGAAGTATAGGTTAAGTAAAATGGTTGGTTAACTTTTGATGTATAACATTTGCTATTCAGAACATCAATAACGTCGGTTGTTGATATGAAGTAAGGAATCAATTAAAAGTTATTGTAAATCACCTCCCAAAATAATATCCCTGGAGCCTTAAACACCCCCACAGTTTTGCTTGCTGCTTTTGCGTAATAACAAACCAGCAATTCGATGTAGCCATATGGTTCTTATTGATTGTATTTTATGCAATCTTAAGCCAACAGAAGTAGTTTATCGAGGATAAGTTGAGTGATCAAGAAATATTCAAAATAAAGTCAAAATGTGGCGGGTAAAATCGTTTTCGGTGTGTCATCTTTAAGCGAAGAACAAAACACAATAAATATGAAATTAGTTGTCAAGTCAGGATCTTGTGGAACCTAATGCAGCGTGAATCTAGTGTTATTTGGGGTTTATGGATATGGCTATTGTGATACCGTGTCAGGTGTTACAACGACAGCAGGCCATGACAACTTCATTGCTTGAATAAAAGACTTCTGAGCACACATATTAGAGTATCGCAGCAAGATTCCGATCGCCTCCGCGACAGCCAAGATAGGACATTTCACACCTATGGTGTGAACACACGTAACGTGATGGATCGGCTTGGGTGCGACATCCACATTGACTCTGTGACCCGTATAAACTAAGTGGGCCAAAGTTGCGCTGGAAATCTTTCGTTGTTATCCGGTCGTCAGCCAAGCTGGATGGTGTTCACATATTCTCTCTGACAAGCGCCTTGTTGTGTGACCAGTGTAACCTGCTCCACAGGAACAAGCAAATGAGTAGGTACAAAATGAGGTAGCATTACTGGGCAGTGCGTCTTTGAGGTGATGGAGTACAGCTGGCTTAGAGGAAAAGGTTAGTCTTAGTTGTGTAGCTTGAAGAGTTCTCATCAGGGTTATGTCGAGCCTTTGTAAAGCGAGCTCACATAAATGGCTTTCCGCCCGACAGAAGACTCACGGTCTTGTGGCTTCCTTCGTTGTATGTTCCGATCTAGGAATTTGTCTGGATATCCATTAGCACGAAATGTTTCACATAAGAGCTTGAGCCCATTGGCCAATATGTTCTCAGTACAAATTTGGTAAAGTTGGTTTATTAGACAAAGAATCAAGTTCTGTTTCTGTTTCATTGGAACAAAGCCGTGAAAACGGGTATATTGGCCATTCCACGTTCGCTTCTTACGCACGCCTCATTGAATTGATCCTTTCGGACGTTCCAATAATGCAACATCAAGGAAAGCCAGTTGTCCATTCTGTTCCATCTGTATGATGAATTTCAGTTTATTGTCAGCTGAGTTGCCTAGTGATAGCAGACAGTCAGTATCAGTGTTGCTATCGACTATACAGAAAATATCATCTGCATAACGTTTGTACGGTACGTGCTGATTGTTCTCTAATATCCATGAAAATGTCAGCTAGCAAATGGCATGGCAGTGAGCTCATTACGACCCCATCCTTCTGGCAATAGATTTCCCCATCAAACTGAAACTAGATGTCATGCGTGAAAACTAACAAAGAGTCTTCGAGATGCTTATCCGGCATTCTGAATTGCATAACATCCGAATGGATGTACTCAACCATAATATCAATTGTCTCTCTAAGTGACACGTCCGTGAACGGCCAGCACACATTCACCAAGAACATTCTTTTACCATCAATGATCCGATTTTCTATAGATTGAATGAACTGAAACGTATCCTTGAGACAATTTGGAGCTAGTCTGTTGCGGAATGGTTCCAAAAGTGCGGTCAGCCGTTGAGCCAGTACATGATATGGTGAGTTTATAATGTCTAAAGTCGAGCGTATGGGTACGCCATCCTTATGAACTTTAGGTAAGCCATAGAGACTTGATATAACTGAGCCTGTTCGTCGCACCCGCTCAAATACTGGAACGTTATTTTACCCATTTTGTTTCATGTTTCTGAAGAGTTTAGAGACATGCTCCTCAGTTTAAAGTGTCTTATCGTTTCCAGACTCAACTTTTTAAAATATGGCATCATCCTTTCGTATATCATTCATCTTCTTTATGTGCGCACTAATCCCGCAAGTTTATTACTTCTGGTAATCGAGATGTTGTCGTTCTTCTGTATGTTTTTAAAGACCTCCATATGATCTCTTGTTAGCATCCCACGCATACTGGGTTTTGTGTCAAGGCATTGATACTATGAGTTAACCCTTAAGCAGGACCACAGTTTTGACTGCTATGTTTTCGTGTAAACAAATTGGCAGTTCACTGTGGTCATATGGTTAGTGAGTTCATTCTGTGCATTCCTAGGTCAATAGCAGTAGTTTATCGGGGATACGTTGAGTGGTGAAGAATATTCCCAATCTAGATTTTTTGGTTTAAATTCGTGATCAAGACGTAAGGACACTGCTACTAGCTGCATCAAAATTAAGTATAGTTGTAAACGTTGTTACAATGTTTTCTGCTTTTTGCGACCAACGATTTCATAGATGATGGGTTAATACCTAACAGTGTATTTCAGTGAAGATAAACCAGATCACTTCCATCTTCATAATTGATCTGAATGTGTCCTAAAAGAGTATTTTTCATCGAAACCACAACACAATTAGGAAATCACAACTGAAAAATATCTGCACAAAATTTGAATTTTTATCAGCGGTGATTGATGCTGGTTGATGTGGTTGGAAGTTCTGTGTTTGAGCACGCATGCAGCCAATAACTTTAAGAGAAGGAAACTCATTCACGGACTCCATTATCTCTTGCTCCATTTAGTCGATAACAAAGAGCCACGTCTGTTGACAATGTCAACTCATTCCACGTGTTTATAAGCAATTATAGCCTCAAAGTGTTCACGCCGTCCTAAGCATTGCCAAACAATGCTCGTCGACAGGTATTGTTTAGGAACACGCCGTACCCTTAGAAAGTTCGTCCGTTATAGAACTGACAGTGCCTCTTCTTTAATTTCCAACTCGTTCGTGACCTTCTGCATTGTAGTCAATAGCCTCAGGATCTACATGTTCGACAATAAACGAAAAACGAACATTTCACCCCCATGTTAGTTGGCAGCGGCATATAATTAATTCAATGGATATGGAAATGTATGCGACAGGAGAATGATAGT
>JTDE01000654.1:152229-167939 GCA_014338405.1 Paragonimus skrjabini miyazakii
TGCTCTGACTTTCTGAAGCAGTAGTTAGATGCGCTACATATCACTTCATTTTTTCGTTTAATCAACATTCATGAAGTGTTAAAGAAACAACCTACTACTTACAAGTATATGTTCAGATTGAACAATCAGTATTTAGGTTATGAAACGACACACATGATTCAACGATTACAGTCTACAGAAATAGATGATAAGAGCATGAAGTGTTAGTGTATAGAACAGTGTGCTGTAGAGATTTCATCCATCCAGTCATTTTTCAATCACTGGCGAGCAAGATATAGAAATGTTCAATATGTTTGGTGGTACAATATCACATAGAAAAAGAGGTTTGTAAAAAATATTAAGAATAAAAAACACGCCATAGAGTATTACGAGAGTAATGATAGGTTTACTACAACTTATTTCTGAACATACATCTATGGTTTCATATGATATTTTGCGGATGTTTTGAACCAGGCCGAAGTATGTTTACTCATGGTTGTACAAATATAACGGAAAATGCCAGTAGGATTTACACGATGACCGAGATCATGGAAATACTCTGTTATTGCACACACCGGCGTCCTATTAGTTATGCTAACAGTTCGTTTTGGTTTCGGGTAGTTACTGTGTTCGAGTTGTACCCGTTGTTTTATCCACATCGCTTATCACTTGACATCACTAGTGATTACTGCAATCAGTAGTATCTGATCTTTGCACTTCAAAGGATTGCAAAAGGTAGATGTTCTCACTAAGTGTTCTCATTAATGCCACACTGACTTGATTGCAATCGTTTGTAAGTTGTGATCATGCAGACTATGCTCAACCGTTTGACAATTGTGAACAACACTATGGTTATTCATATGCTCACTAACAGAAATTTTACATCCCATGACCTTCCAATGAAATGTCACATCCACCCACGTAGCGCCTGCAATTATGTGGCGCCGGATGTCAACTCAGTGTAGCTTCCGTGTTCATTAGTAACCGCTGTGCGCCCAACTCGTCTCGGAGACGAAAAGCGTGCAAAACCTGTTACCAATCCGTTTAATTAAAGTGTACGTGCGGTACCTATTTTCTCAGTTTCCAACTTGTTATCATAACTTTTCAAGTGACATTTACAATCGAAAACCTCAGTATTTCATCCACGACTAACTCCATTGCTGAAAAATAATATCTACACGGATTTTATTTCGCTATGCTGTTAATATTTTTGTTTAGTAGATAAGGACGGAGGTTTTTCGAGGTGGGTCATATTATTCAATGGAAAGTGACAATCAAGAATGAACAGCTCAAGACACTTCAGACTTTCGGGAACGAGGACCAATGATTTATTATAATAAATATGTAGCCTATTGTTCATAAATTAATATCGTGCCATACTGTTTGGATCTTTATCTTCAAACCACAAGCATTCTTATAATGCATGCATTTGGTCATCAGCAGTTCAATCACTATGCCAGTTTAGTGCGTGTGAATTGTAAATAGAGTGATACAACAGAATGTTTTAGGGCCACTGATGTGAGTCACCGAGTTTCGCCGTCCGCTCCATGCTATAACTTTCGGCCACTTTCCAGAAGAAGTTTATTAACTCCTGTTCTACGAACTGACTTAAGCTCACTCCTGTTTCTTTCAGTTGACATTCTTATCAGAGGCGAAAGCTATTACGATGGCATAAGCTGGCGTGCCTAGACTGAGTCCACGATCATAGTGTAGGAGATATCATTTAGCTACATAAACGCCTACACTACCTACGTCAATGCAATTAAGAACCATAGTTGGACATGCACGCAAAATAAACTGCACGCTCGAGAGACAACGAAGTCTCAACCTGCCTCCAGTAAAATGCAAACACAGGTTTTCAATCAACCCCTGTAGCTATTGCATTTACGGTCTAAGCATTCTTATTCAGGTCAATCGGTAAAATAATGCGTCATGCAGAAAGAATACTACGCAGATGATAAGTGTTGGAGAACTTTGGTCTCTACAAAAAAAATACACTGTGTCTATGTGGACTAATATGAGCATACCATAGTTTAATGATTCGCACTAGTATTTAAAGATTTGGTTTGAACTCTGCCTCATTGTTGGCGAGGAAGTTGGTGGTTAGGTTTAAGCGTACGTTTTTGGCTTGTCCATCTGTCGTTTCCTCACTTCGATACTGAGTAGAATGTGTACTCAGTTATTAGACAAATACATTTGTAAAAGTGCATTTTTACGCTAAAGATAACAAGTTGGCGTTACTAAATACATACTCAGTATATGGAAAAATCCTTCATGGAATTCATTCTGCTATAATCTAATGTCACCATTTGAACAGTTGGAAAAACTCAAGCTATGGTATTTCAAATTTGACGCACAATTAAAACTAAAGTCAGGTTTCAGCGTCTTCTTCCCAACTTTATTCCACGCATGTTATTTTTTTTACGGTAAGCAAGTTAGAAACGACCATAACATTGAAACTCTTGGACGTCTATGAACGCTGTGACGAGCATTTTGAGGAGCGAAGAACGCTAAGTAAACTCGACGCATAATTTGACCAGTAAACTAACGTTCAGAACCCAATTACTTCTGTAAGAACTGTCAACGATCGGAGAAGTAACCTAAGAATTCTCCGACCGTAGTTCTTTTATAAGGCAGTTGATACTTTCACGGTTTGTCACCAGTTTTATATCAAGTGATTGCTTGTATTTTCACTAAAGTCAGTTGATCTAGGTAAACGATAGTCTGAGTGAGCTGGCCACATTTATGGGAAGGTTGAAGTTGAACATTAAGGTAAGAAAAGTTTTTACGCAATGTTTCTCTCTAGTACATTCCGCTAAGTATCATCAGGCGTATATTACAGTCTGTGGATTTATATAACAATTGCAATGGAAATCTTATGGGCAAATAACGATTGGGCAACTTGATGATTACTCACAAGCGAAAGTGGTTGAGCGTTCACATATGATAATTCGGTCGTGCCTAACGTGAGGTCAATGGCGCAGTGGTAAACACGGTTGCCTCATGAACAGCGTGGCCGGAGTTCTAATCCTGGTAGTGGCAAGGATATGCATTACTGACGAGCTCTAATAAGAGAGAAACTCTAGGCTAGTGCTTCTTTTCGAAAGGGGTCGACTGGAAAGACTTTGAGATTAAGAAAGCTGCGATGTTCAACTTGAAATAAACCAAATCCCCAACTACTCATCAGTAACCGGAAAAACCTCCGAGTTTTGTTGCGTAACACATCCGAAAGGCTTTCTCCAGGTTCAGTTGTGGTCAGTATGTCAACAAGTGTCAAGCGATCAATGAAGCTGGTCCCTTGTGACTTGTCACACTCTGACTCGTGTCCGGTATTGCGGTATCCATGACTGTTTTGCAAACCCAAATCTGAATGTGTTTGTCGACCCGATTACTTAACTACCGCTCCGTTCTGCTCATATATGTGACTGGGCCATCACACGAGAATTCTGAAATGATGTTAGATTTGACGTTAAGCGGTGGCGTTGATTTATGTGGTGGTACGGAATTCGGGTGGTGGTCAGCAGTGTAACCGATTGGGCTATGTAGAATGTGCGTCCCAGTGTTGCCATGAAACAGGCTTTCAACAAAGTAACTATGTCCTATGTGAAATCGCAGATTGAGGTAATGCACTTGATGAGATAAAGAGAAGCGTGCGCAAAAGATACATTGTGCAAAAACTGTTTCTACCTTCTCTGTTCGGAATTATCGCGGGAGAAAGTTGTATTGTTTTATCGGAAAAATGTCTAGTTGTCCGATTCTCAGCAATCATTTTTCAAAATCTCCCGTGTGTGCAAGAACACACAGGTGTAACTCATCTGATGTACACTAGACTGTGAAAACTGTCACAAATCACTCTGGAGGGACATCGGTTCTAAGACCATCACTGTCGATTTTTATCACATTTACTCACCAGAAGTATATACGCATGAAAACGGTTACTGAAAGTTTGTTTTCTTCACCCACTGTTGCGTGTTGGCTTTCATGCCCTTGAGCTCCTCACACACACACATAGTATCCATTATCACTTAGTAGATGGGGTTTGAGACTTGTTTGTGTCCAGTCTTGCTACTAATTGATAATAGCAAGCATAGCCGTTTCACCTGTCCGGTCTAATTAGGACAAGACAGCTTCAGACAAAAAACCAACATGAGCATATTTTAACGCACGCGGTATCTGGGTACTATCCCGACAGTAGATGTTTTCGTACATGTCGATCTTATTTACACATAGACCATTTACACACACGTGTACTTATTCCCCAGACCTTGTGCCAAAACTGGAAACCTCTGACCTCGCAGTTTGCATTGGTAGCTCTGCTGTTTCAACGATTGCCGTGGTTCGGTATGCTGTTTCTATCGTTGGCTCGAATCCAGCCACGGCCTAGATTTTTCCGAGTTGGATCTCCTCCAAATACGGTAAATTATTTAGAACATTAGATATTCTTAAAAAGTATAGGAAATCCGAATCGGTTTAAAGAAGCAAAATTGTCCTGTCTCATAACAGTGTGACATGCCAATCCAGAATGGATCATGGTGCTCTAGAATGAAACCTGTCGTTCAGTGTTCTGAAGTTCTTCGCGTCGCTTTTGTGCATGCTGCCATTTAACGTGGTCAATAAAGTTTGTTGGCAACCAACGACTTTAGTTTGGACGCACAGGTTTGTTCAGTTCCGGTCACCTGTCTGAACAACAGATTTCAAAGCATCCCAGTTAGATTTAGATCCGGACTGTGTGTAAGTTGTTTTCTTAGCTGTAAGCTATGCTGGGCATGCCGAATTGTTAAATTTGACGGTTTCCATAAAACAATTGTCTTGCTACAGTATCCATCATTTCTTGCACAGTATTCACAAAAAACGAGAGTAAACAATGTGTAATGGTAAGTACATAGGGTTTTATTGCTTTGCATCACTGATTATTGTCTACTGCCAGAAGCAAGAGTTGGGGTTTGTGGCAAACAGTCAACTACGAAATTCCACTGCAACTTTGAATAATCAGTAATGACATGTTCTTCCAAATTGTTTTAGAGGCTGCGCTGAAATAAATAACATCCTGCTGTCATTCGAGTACATTTAAACTCAAAATGTTATTGAAAGTATTTCTTTGCGTTTCACCTGCTTAAACTCTTCTTTGACTGCCTCATACATTAAATAAGCGCAAACATTTGAGGTTTTTAATGATCCGCCTGCTTTGCGCTATCGTGACAGCTACGTTACATCACACTGGACACTATAGCACTACTCTTATCGATTTTTGTCAGGTGAAGCAATTCCTGGACATACATCCCACTTTCAACTCGGCTATATGACACTCAAAACCGTCTGTGATGAATAAAAGATGTTCCGAATGTACTCGGCTTGAGATTATGTAGGTGACCGTTAAACAAGATCCGGTAAATTTGTTCTGAGCCAATTCTTACTACAAACAAGTTATTCTTGAAAAATCGTCCCGGCTTCAGTGAGTTTGAACTAATATCCTTTTTCAGAACAGCTGTGAGGCAACTATTCTATGCAGATCTCAAAGTTTCAGTTGTGTACGGCGTTCGGTATTGAAGCAATTAACGTTATTATATACAGATCTCCAACCATTATATGATGCGTCTGTCATGACCTCAATAGTTCTTCTTCTGCGTGATAATCTTGCCTTGGATGCCGTTATGGGCCGACCTGGGTAAATAGTCACTTTCTAGTGACTGGGTGAGGTTCCAGGTACCGAGATTTCTACTCGTTGATACAGAAATCCTAATTTATACTTATCTTCCAGGTAATTGATTTTTCTGTGCCTTACCGAAATAGTACTCGGTAGACAGTGCGGACTTCAGGAGGAAGAAACATTTTACCTTGCAATTTGGTGACTGTTGAATGTATCTCTGAAACGACTGGACGTACGTACAAGTCCTGCAGCAGGTGGATTTTCGAGTGCAGACACTTAATTTTTGATTCGATGGAGCGAGATGGAACGAAAGCTACGGCAGGATGCATATGCACCGTAACGCTAGTTATAAGTAAGTTTATTGCGTTTTTTATCAGGCAAACCTTGTATTTTGCACCAACCCTATTGCACAAAGTTACCTTACGTACGGCTTCAGCAATGATTTTGTTTGCTAAATCTATCGTGAAATACATCAGACATAGTGGTGTCCAGCGTGTTTCGACGTGTTATCAAGAAGATCATAAGCCCCAGGGCGCTTCTGGTAAACAATACGTAAGCCGTGTGGCTGTAAATGTATTGAATACATGCAGCGTATAAAGTTGAACTGAATTTGCCAGTGCACACGTGTCACCGGAAGCCTAATTAGGAAAGCACGCAGGAGGTTGAGAGATTCATGTTACCGATCGTTGGCATCCTTCGGTTACGTAAGGACCTACTATCATTTTTCAGCGTAAACGGAATCGGTGGTGTCAAACCTTTTAATCGACAACAATGAGCGATTAACTTCCGAGAGTTTTCTCACCTCAATAGTGTCATTATAAAATAAATTTAAGCATTTTCATTGTATATGCCTGCGCTTGTTCTTAGGAGTGAATATACACCGCTAGTATTATCTTCGATACAATTCTTTAAGTGGATTTTATTTGACTCAGCCGGGCTTTTATCACAAACGTGTGATCCACCGTTGAGACGTATATCTGATCATTTTTCTACAATCAGGTCCGATGGAGGAGAATCAGAAATCTTGCTGAACTTGTGGTAGAGCTTCTCACTAAAGGCTTCTTCCAGAACGTACACATATTCCTATACGGCAGATTCATTCATTTCTTCTCTGATCAGCACCAACCGAGGGTAAGTTTTAAAAGACAACTGGTGGGTCGTGAACTCGGACTCATTTTGACCACGTAGACGAGTGGAAGGTAATTCATAAAAAGGTCTCCCGGGGCGTCGAAAATATATACTTTTAAACTTGTTTATGTAAAATTTCACCTTCTGAAATTTGCCACAAAGTTGACTTAGGTTTCAATGAAAAACAAAAATCGTACACAGATCAAACAGAACTCAGATTCACTAACATGGTACATTGTTAGTTGTGGTGTTTTTTCATCAACGTCGTTAAACAGGTACTGTCATTTTTCAGATGGACTGTGCACAGGGTCAATTCTTCTGGTCTACAAGGCCTCTTAGAGTAAATGGCCGGGGTATATATTTTCCACGGACGCACCGTTTCCGAATGAAGTGGCCTGGATTGATCGATGTAAAACAAGTGTTGCGAAACCGATTGGAATCGGCGTACGTCAGGTTGAACTGAATGGCACTCTGTTGATGAGAAACTGAAGGACAATCGATTTTAGGGCGCAGCGATTCATTACCGAAAAATATCATCTTGTTGAGTGAGGACTATTCAGCAAATTCGTGTAATTTGATATATTCATCTGGTGAGAAATGATTAACTATTCAAACCGGTTCTCTTCTGTGAATACGTATGGGTGCCAATGGATAGGTTTTTATCCATAGAATTAGCAAGATATGTAGAAAACAGTGCGACTGACTAGTTTTGATTGGAGTGTATAAGCTTAGCTCTATATAGGGGAAAAACCATGTTCCACTGGGACCATTTCTTTAAGAATTCATTATCTTTATCAACCAAGAGCTTTCGAGTGCGACTCACAAAATACTGTAGTTAGCGAACTTGCCCAGGAAGATACATGTATCCAGATATTTTATGTAGTGAGGTACCACAGTGAAATACGATTGCAGAGGTTCCTCTGGAGGAATGGAATTCCTGTTGAACGTTCCATCAGTCTTCCAGTCACAGTAACCGAAAGCAAAGTTGTGGAACAACAGTCCACCGGTGTTCATTTTATCACCATATAGATTTAACAACCAGCTTAATAATATATAGGAAAGCAACCTAGAACTGTTGCGTTATGAAGTAGCAAACATTGGACTCTAATCTAGCGCTGTCAGATCTCTGGTTATCACGTTGGATAGACTGACGATGTGCTCTGAAAGAAAAATAGATATAAAGGACTGAACAGCGCACTACTTCATATCGGAAACCAGTCAACCATTTAGATGCCAAGTACACTGTATACAACCAAATCTATGGTAAGTGCCAGTTAGAGATAACACATGGCCAAGTGTGCAGATATTGTCTTACTCGTTCACTTCGGTGAAAACTTAGTTGATTAGCAAACCGCGATTCGGTATGAAAGTTAGAATTGTGCTTATCTTATTTTCCAAATAATTCGTTTTAACCAGGCTGGTTAACCAGGTGGGTGGAACTTGGTAATTTATGCAATCGGGCAGTTTTGCAGATGTTTATCTACCTTTTGCCAACGTACAAGTTGTTAACTGGAATCAATCGAGGGTAACTTCACCGAATTGGAAACGACATAATATGCGAGCAGATTTGTGACTGTACACCGGAGAGTCTGCTCTCAGTTTTGGTTGAGGTAAGGTACAAAGTCGTAACCCGGCTTCATCTGGAGACAGCAAACCTATTATTGCATCATTGCAAATATTCAAAAATCAAACGATGGTACGATTGATAGGGAGTTCATTCTTAGAGCTTATACAGGATTGTCAGTAACTTAGTATCGGTTCTGCCTTACCAAAATAAATCATTGTGACCAGCCAAATAAGCAGTTCTATTGTTCCAGCATAATCTCGGCAAATAAGCTGAAGTTGTTAACGGTTTTCAAGTAGATAGGCAACTGTGAGAAACTTGAGACCTTAACCTCGTTGGATTAAAATGATATTTCACTTAGATTATTAACAAAAAGCTGACTGTAACTTGAGAAGTTTTAATAACTATTGAACCTACACACTCCAGAAGGTTTGTCCCCTTATTGATCCGAGTGGCACTTCCGCTAATAGCGTAAATGATAAATTCATATTTGTCAAACTGTCTGGAAGCTTCACAGGTATTTGTAATTTGGGAAATTCGAAGTCCGTTCACAGTTTAAAATAACTGATACGGCTGAACGTTCGAGAAACAAATTATTCCCCTATCTTTCACTCAGCTATTCCCAGACAGATACTAAGCAGAAGAAATAATTTTTCCCCCGACTCTTTCCTACAGCTTTTGGGGTTATTGGCCAACTCAACAAAACGTGATCAGCCATCGTTACGCACGTATGTTCAAGTTACCGAGTTGTTGTGCGTACACCAATGGATGTAAAAGCGACCAGATTTTTCAATCTGATTAACACTATGCCTGTCACTAACCCAATTCGTTAACTGATCCATTAATCATTCTCGTTGTTCGAGAAAACGTATGGTTTAACATCGACGTTTTTTGTTAAGCTCAGACAGAAGATTACGTTCTTTTCACAATCACATTGACTTTCGTTTGGTGAATGTTTTCAGTTCAGTACACAGTACAATATTAGTTATACCTAAAACAAACAAGTGTGAACCATCACCACAATTCAGGTTTGCTTCAGCTATTTGTTTATGAAATGTTGGTTACTTACCATAATCGTACCAGTGATTTCACTGCCACAAAAACTAGTATTATTTGAACTTATACAAAACGCAACAAACAATACTAACAATATTCAAATTACATTATAGAATAGAAAGCTAACGAACCAATCGTATGAGGGATTTGCTTGTAATAAAGACATCACGGCTTAAAGTGGCAATCAAAACTGATATAAATTGACCATCACGGAGAATCTGAAGTATAACATGGTGTAACGTATTAACTACCCTAACAATCAACTGGGGTAATGTGTCGTAGTAAAGTAACATCAACAAGAGTTGTTCACACCACCCACTGAATTGCCATTTATGTTCACATGTTAAATGTCACATTTATTTCATTTAAACCCGCGCCACCATGAACTGTTCCAACCCATGAATATGCAGCCACATTATTGTAGTTTAATAACGGAGCAGTGTTATGTCGGTCTCAACTGTATAGGGCGGATCCTGATATGTACCGCTCAAAGGTGGAAGAGTGGGCTAAACTATGATACTGCAGGACCCATCCGCTCTGTTCTTTAGCTTATCGTCCGGCTCATTCATGACATGAAGGTGTGATATTTTGTGTATAGGTTCCACAAGGAAGGTAGTTCCACATTCTGTTTTACTAGTCCTCAATACAATTTGTCTTCCAAAGGAGATTGGCATGTTAACTTCAATCAACAACGTGATGGGAATATAATTTGGGGAACACACTCGTAACGTTTGTATTTTGAAGCAGTTAAGCAAAACTAATGCAACTGCATGAACTCCAGACACTGAAATGTACCGTTTGCTATAGTCCAGACTGGTGGAATTTACCTAATCTAAAGGAAGACAAACCTATGGAATACGTAATGTATTCAGATGTTGTTGCAGTCCGTTTACTGCAACCAACTAAGATGTAGTGATAATGGCAAGTCGCTAGTGGTTTTTGCTCATTTTTTTCAGCCAGTATGGGAAAGAAAAAGACTCTTCTGTAGTCGAGGTGAATATGTTATTACTCTTGAGTTAAAGGTGATATGGTTGTAGGTACGTTAACTCAACTACTGTGATTCAGTTCATTAATAAGGCGTTGGCATCTGTCATATTTCACAAACTCTCTGTAATCCCCGGATCAGACGACCAAGATGAACAACTGAGGTGTTGCTCTAGCACACGAATCGCAGATAGGACATTTGTAAACTGCTGTATTAAACCACTGCTGACATACATATGGCACTGTAGATCAACCCGTACGTGCGGAATCGACTGAATAGATAATTTTTGAATAGTTGCAAGTGTAGTAATCCTGTTCTACTACATCACCGACGAAGTTGGGGTTAACAGGAAACTGGAGACACATTCCGTGCCGTAAACAACGCTTCCCCATTTACAGTTTTATGTCATGGTTAGAATAATTTATCACTATCTGCATTTCAGTTGTTTTAACAAAATATGAACCAATCGGTAGAGGACTGAATAATCTGGACTGTGTTGACAAGACTTTCTTGCGATATAAAAAAGCGTTGGTGTTATAGACAAAGTTGCCTAATATTTCTTGTTCCACTTGAATTATGTTGAAAGTTTAGTTTCAGGTCGTGAAAAAGTTGACCAAATACTGTAGAATGATATATTTCTAGGATTTATTAATCAGTTCTCGTGGTCGTGGAATGCTAACACTCATGGTGAAAGAGTACACAATGAAATGTGAATTCATACGCCTTAAACGAAGCGTCATTTTTAAAATTAATCTAATCAATTCAGGAATAAACATACCTATCGTTAGAGCTAAGAGAATAGAACATATTCTGGTGTTACTGACAGAATTGTTAAGTCTCCTGTCGACAGGATTGGAAAATTTGATCATTACCTATAAGTGAAAGCGGTCAAACATTCAGATATGATAATATGGAGTCAGTGACGCAACGGTCAAGACTGTCTTATGTAAGCTTGGCTGAGGGTAAAATCCCGATCATGCAATGATGTGTACGATTGAGGAGATGTATCGAACTAGAAATCCTTGCCTCGTGTTTCTTGTCGAAATAAGCTGGTTGAAGCCTCTTTCTAAATGATGAATGAAGTGATATTTAACGCAAACTTCCACCGGCTTCTTGTCAGCTATAAGAATCACTTCAATTCTTGTTTTCATCATATTTCAGGTTAATTTGCTGAGGGTTCAATGCATTTTAATGTTTCCTCTATGAGATAGTTAGAATCAATCATGTCTCCGTACTAGTTAATTTATTATCGAAGGGGTTGTAGCAGTTTTTGTTAGGGTTAAATAACATGTTAACGGAAGAGGGAGCAAATTTCAAGCTTTTCTAGTATACTTGACCATTCTTGTCCCGCGAGATTGGCGTTGTTACTTCGCAATGGCTCGATGGCTCGATGCGGTGAGGGATATTCAAATGCATTGCAATAACATTCGAAAGCTACTTCCCTAATTAATCCAGTGTTCTTTTTATCCCCGTGAAAACTACATGACCTTCATGTAGGAAACAAGAGACGTAGATAAAACACTGGACTTTTTATACTTTCATTCTATTCGCTTAAGAAGCCGCACCATAAAACGACCTTACTCACAAACGGTCAGGCTACGGAAGGCGTTACATGACCCAATACATCCTTGATCTCATATAGATATCAGAGGAATGTTGTACATCTCGATTTATTCTCCCTACATTACAACATCGTTGTAGAGTATTCACAAAGTTTAAAACCAGTAACGTCAGTTTGGGTGCACAGGAATTCACTGGCAAAACTTGGTTTTAAGGTGGACTGCCCATGATTATCATGAGTTTCAGAGATTAACTTCCTAACATCAGTATATAAACATACCGTGCATCCAATACTCTTTAGATCCAGAAGTGTGTAAGTTTTTAGACAATATCTAGTGCCGTCGATCACAAGTACTTGGATCAACCCTGCCCCCGAATGCCAAACTTTACTTATCTGGTTCACATCAATCAAATTCCACAGACAATTGTTCACCGCAGCAAACAGACAGTGAAAACTGAGGTGTCCGTTTGTAGGACTCTATTGTGACCTCATTCCGAATGCGATTTTGATAGTGGTGGCAGAGTGAATTGATGTGAGCCCGATAATATCTTTTAAAAGAGACGGTCTCTGCGTAGTATTCATTCGCTGCTCTGTGTCATTCATTTTCTTTCTGGAATTATACATACTATTAAGGTTCAAGCTGTCTTTAATAACTCGACGACAAAATGTCTAGCTTCATCTTCAAGATAACACTAAAATTATTGCAAACAATGAAATTCCATTTTATTCCTGTCCAGCGTGGCAGCTGGAGGTTGGGAACATCATCTGTGTTAAAATCGTTGATTAGTGATATTTGTGTTCAGAAGCACACATGATATGTTGTTATTGAAATAGATCGGTTACTGAAATAGGATCTCAATGATGTAGATAAAATGTTAGCATTAGCTTGATTCCTAGAAATTCTCAGGTATATAGAGTTGAATACCAGGCCAGAAAATAAAACATTTTGTATTTCCATGTCGCAAAGTTAGCCTGATAGCTCAACTGACCCTTATATTGACTGTGCAACTCAAACTTGGAAGACAACCTGTACACTGATCTCTGTAAACTTTGTTGACACAGTGAATAGTATGGGATGGAAATTCGGAATTCCGTATCTGGAGGGACCAACATTTTCAATGTAATTTCAAGCAATTTGCACGTAGAATGCAAGTATTCTTAAGTCATCATCATGGGATACATGAAACAAATTTTGCGTTTGTGAATGCTTTCAATTTGCATATGAATGATGTACTCTGTGTTTTAACAATAACTACTAATTGTTGATTAACTGTCGTTAGAAGAAGACAAATCAGTTGGCTCCCAAATTGATACCTTGTATTTGCTTATTTCAAACGAATTTAGTAATAGTCTAAGTACTGCGTAACAAGTATCTGGTATGACCGAGCAACATACACAGCGTAGAGACCATTGACCAAATATATAGGTTTCATTTTCAATGGCCCGTCCATAAACGATTGGACCCTTACAAAAATACTTTGTTTTCAATGCAATATACTCATACAGACTAGTTTTAAACTACGAATCTGTACTGTAGGTTCAGCTTTTTCAAAGTGTAACTAATATTTACACGGGTCAACTCTGGATGACAGAGCTGTTGCAAAATAATAGCTGACCTGTGTTTACCTGATAAATATTCGATAAGGATGGATGTACGAGTGAATGTTCTGAAACCCTTTAGTTTTGGCTGTCAATGGTTCAGTCAGTTTCCTTGCAATACCTCATTCAAATACGTCATTAGTACATGATCATTTTTAGGTACCACACCGCCTACGTTTAGAAGACGCATAAACCGTTGATGTGGGAAACCGTTCAGATTTGGGACTGTCTTTGGGGAATATGATTCCTGAATTGGAAACCTGGTCTCGACAAAATTTAGGTACATTCCAGGATAGTGTTTTTCATGGATTGTTCGGACATTTACTAACGGAAAATGGTTTGCGCCATAATTACTGGTATGTTATAAAAAAGCTAACAGTTCTATCCTTATCACATTGGCACTGGTGGGTATCCTGTCGTGGCTGAAAAAATTAAATGTAAAAACATAGGAGCTGGATCACTATGCTCCAACAAACATCAAGACTGCTGTTCATCATTTCCAGAGAGACACCAATTCGGGCGAAAGTCAACAAAGAACGGGGTTATAGCATTGTATATAAGCGAATATCTAAAACAAAATCTGAAAATCGTCAGATATTAAACTGACGTTCAATTTAGATGGTTCGGGAATAAGTATAAAAAAAACCATGAAGAAGCTTTCCCATTTGCCTATAGGAAAGTGTCCTCTCTGAAGACGCATCACAGTTTACAATTATGAGGATAGGATGAGCGTTCCGTTTGTCCAACTCGGCAGTGAGACGTGGTTGCGTCAAATGACTTAACGAATGCATGGTGACATTCTTGTAGTTACCCCATAACTGATTAAGAATGTCTTAAGAATAAAAGCATCAGAGTGTTCACCTCGAGATATAGTTTCACTGACTGACTTGAATTGGCCAGCTACTTTGAAAGAGAAATAAAAGACAGTTGTGTTATAAAAATACATTGAGATTTCCTCTACTACTATAGTGACTGTCGTGATTGAATAGCATGTCATAAAAACTAAAATATGACCACTTTTCTGTGGAATGCACGGTTTACAAAAGACTCATTATAGGTTCTGCGCCCATCACTCCCAACAGTAGTTGGATACTACGGGCTCAAAAACCTTACGAAGGTACTAGATCATACAATCCAACGGACGAATTAAAGACAACCCTGAACCAAGAATGGAATACTGTAAGTTTTGTTAAATCTAACCCACTCATCAGTAGTCGACCCTGACGGTGAGTTGAAGAGTACTAACTTCACCTTGATAAAGACTGCCAAACTTTTGCTCAGTGTTTCTACAACATTAATGATTGCATTGCGATTAAGATTTATAGTAGACTTTTGGTGACTTTATGCACTAGACTTTACAGCAATAGATCGTATAGCAAATAACTTAGCTAAAGAAACGCAAGCTTCTCAATTACATTTCTGCGGGATATTTCATTGCTTGGAATTTTGGTCTATGGCTTGGTTTAACTAAGTACTACTCTGTAAAACATAAGATATAAATTTCGTCGTACAAGTACGGTAGCCCGATAAAACTTTCCTAGGTTAACTATATGGTCAACTACTAGGAGCATCATGGTCGTCAAAAGTTGCTTAATGATTTTTCACTGGTGCATTCGAACAAGTCGGTACTTCGTCTGATAATGGATTTAACAGAAAATGTCAAAAAGGGTTTGCACAGATAACCTAGAGTCTTGTAAACACTTCTTCGGCAAATCGGCCGTTTTCAAACGATTCTGACTTTAGGCTGATCCAGTTATACGACGGATGAGTACTCGGAAGTTTGGTTGACTTGAATTTGAGCAGTACTCACAGTCCATCACACTCTTTACCTTTAAGTAAACAATCTAGCCAGCCTGTTTCGTAAAAAAGCACTAAACTCTAGTTTCGCCCTCTTTGATGCCCGTCAGTATTGTATAATCTTACCTCGGACGGAATTAAAACTCCTACGATGCTGAACCATAGAACTCACATTTCGCACGACCGAAATATCATATCTAAATGTCCAATCACTGTCGTTTGTGATTAATGATCAAATTACCAGGTCTCCTTGATAGGAGATGTATTAATCGCCCTATTGTCTCCAAATGACAACACGACTATTATAATCATATCAAGTCGAGTAATGGTAGGAAAGCTACTGATTAGGAAGGAATCAAGAGATGAGACAAGTTGATGAAACAAAACAAATGCT
>JTDE01000654.1:185990-219028 GCA_014338405.1 Paragonimus skrjabini miyazakii
CAAGTTTTACTCACGTTTGGTAAACGACACAATTAACGGCCAACGTTCGCTGGGCTACAATTCATCTACTGAATTGCTGAACACAGAAAGATCTTTTGATTACTAATGAATTACTTTATATTTACATACCAATTATTTGATGTGGTAGTCATCTTCAAGGTCTTGAATTTTGATTACGAGAGCAGTATAGATGGATCCGTCTAGATAATGGCAGTGTCATGACAGGCTATCTAGGTTCATCAAGCATTAAATAGGTATATGTTTGTTCATTTTACATTGACCTGGAGCGGAATACTCAAACAATGTATTGAGGCGTCAGCTAATGACAAGTAGAGAACGTCGCTTTGTGTACGAAAGAACGTCTTCATCTTAAGAGTTTGCCTTGATAACAAAGGTATATGAGTACTTATTCCGTCATTTTAATTTCTAATGTCTATTGAGTCGTGCTATAAAGATAAATTCATATAATACCCGTCATACCAACCGAAGTAAAACAAAATGTACTCAACAATACACTGTGTGCAGAATCTTCTGGATAACCTGTCAAAATGTGCTATCGGGAAAAAATGTTTTAACTCCGTAAACTATTTGTTTCTGACCACTTTTGATTTCACAACTGATAACATTTTTGAACAAGTAGTTGCTGATGGATATTATTTAAATGCGTAAATTACAAGAACGGTCCAAATATTAGATAAGAAATCACTCGTTTCGTATCTGTAGCATGCTTCAAGCGAATTGAGAGCTACAAGTGCCGTGTACGCTCGTGATATTTTAAATAATGCAACGTTAACGGCGACGAGCTTATGTAAGCACTACTTGTGGACGAAGCTTGTTAATAAATGCGCGGTGGGAATGGAAAAATAATGAGGAAATCCTAACGGAGAACGGAGAGAAATGGTCTTTCAAAATTCCACCAATCCGCTACTTTACGTACTGAGGTGAACAAGATCACTGGTAATCTTCTGGGCGTAGTTCGAACAATTTCCACGTGTCTAACATTGTATAGGCTCCGTTGCAGTGAAGAGAGCACTAATTAACATGCGACGAATGAGTCATTTTTCATCAAATGTTTCTTGTTTTAATAATCTGTTACGTCAAAAAAAATCGGAATGCATGGTATTCGAAAATGTGTTTTTCAACCTTATCAACCAAATAGTAAAAAGTTGATACTTATTAATATGACCGAGTTTTGAACTATGAAGAATGTTAAGTTCATGACCGTGTACCTTAAATGTAAGTGTGTTATAAACTGGAACACTATACAGCTTAGTTGCAATCTGTACCCATCCAGCAAGGCGGCGAACATTGCAGTTCGAGTTAGAACAGCACGATTTCTGCGTTAGACTTAATTAGCTACTCATTTTTCTACTGTTTTTATTGCATTGAACTGAGTCTTATCAACAGAATGCATTCCACCTAAATGTGATGGTGCATAAATTCAACACAAAGTCTAACGGCAGGTGGTATTCAACATAATAATCAAATCGCACTTCATCTAACTCGGTTTTACTTGTTCACTTTGATGGTGAACATTAAAATATTCTGATAAATATTTTCGACATAATCGATCTTGTTGGCCAACCGCTTAGTTGAAGCTGAACTCTTCCCATCTGTCCGACTTATAAGGCTCTTGGATGCCTAAATTCTATTCACCCTCTTTTTTTCTCGAAACTCGGCGAAACTTGTACAGTGAACCACTTAGGACGAGGAATAACCCGGTGAATATCGATCGGAAAGGGCTCTTCTCCGAAAGTGACCACCACAAACACTAAATTTGTGTTCTAATCCGGACGAGACCCAAAAATGCTGCAGAATTACTGGCGACTGGCACGTAAAAGAAGAATATTTCGGTGTGTGATCTTTCTCACATCGTTCCCAGGGGAAACCTGTAGGTGGTGGCGTATGAGCAAGTGCTTGTGGTCTATACGCCTCTGCTTGTTTCTCTCTACGTGTGCTTGTCCAGTAGACAGCAAACAACAGAGCTTGTACAGATTTGTTCTTGATCGGTTGGTCTTGCAAATCGGCACAAATCTGCATCTGACTTATCTGTACGCAATCGCGTTGGTCGCATTCCATTTCTGTCTGGGCTAGACATGCCACGCATTTATGCGTACACGCACACATACGCACACGTAAGTATATGTACAGAGTTGTGTATAGACAAAGGGATGGTCTTTGAGACTAGTCTATGTGAACTGACGATTTAAATGTTCGCTTAGTCCCTAAGTTGTTCAGAAAGTGGTCGGTAAATACCTGATTCTCTAGGATTTATTAGCTCACAGTGAACATCATTCATTAATTTCCCACATCCTCAGAAAGTGATGTGGGAGTCAAAAGAATTATACAAAGCTGGTTGGGTATAACCTAATTATTTGGGAGCTCTCAAAGCTAAGATATAAGTTTATTTTGCGTTAAGTGTTCCTATAAGTGTATCTCACAGAATTTGTTCAGATGAGCAAGATCGGCACCTGTGAATGTCAGACATCAGGTGTTATTGTCAGTCGTTGATTAAGTGATTTGTTATAACCGATTAATCAATAATAAGCTTATCAGCTACGCTAATGAAAAATATTTGGCCTCCTAATAATTCAATAGAACAGAGAGTAAAAGAAGTTGTGGATATCAGTTAATTAATCACAAACTAATGTTTGAGGGTATAATTTGATGTAATTTACAGCTTTGTTCACCGTCCACCGCAGCTTCTGTACCGACATCAATCTTTCTACTGATTTACCTTAATCACGAACATCAGACACAAATTCTTTTTTTCATAAAGGCAATTAGTAATGCGCGTTTTTGCTGGAAAAATAAACAGGATCTCAGTCCTAATTCTTATAATTAGAGCACTAGTTACTGCACTACAAGATTACTGGTAGTAAGTTGAATATAGTGAATTTCCAAAGGGCTTAACCGCTTCAGCATAGTCGAAGTTACTGAACACCACAAACTTTCACCATTATTAGTTTGTGTAAGTAAATCATCAAGAAACACACTGGCTTATCTGAATATCTATTTGAGCGTGGAAGTATTGCACTACGTGAAAATTCACCCTTGAAACTATGCACTAGTAATGTTGGTATACGGAATCCTCCGCTTTTTAATTCGCACATACTGAAACGAAAGTTCAAGTTTTTAATTAACTACGTCACACAGATGCTTCAAAGGTTTGCCATCTTCTGCGATTTCACGAACAATAAGAAAAATTATTACTATATCTCATTTCTGATTTCTAGATGTTCCACAATTGTTTTTCAAGCTTCTTTTCTTCGAACTCATTCTCAAGTGCCATTTCTATTCCCATAGAACTTGAATCATTAAACAATTTCCCTTTCGTGATATCAACAATCTGAATGATCTCTCTGTATACCATGAGCTTCGTATAACAAACATAGTTTATGTGAAAGTTGCACTCTTTATATAGCAATAATGATAACCTGTCGGTGGTCAATGACCCATCGGTGGAAGTTCCGTAGTTGATGAGATCGTGGAAGTCAATGCGAGCCAACTTTTGCCTCCAGTTTGCATCGACTTAGAAGCTCTTTTGCTCCCACTGCCTTAACTTATAAATTTCTGAATTAATATGTACAAGGAAAAAGACAAGTTAACCGTTGGAGTTGGTAAGTTTTTGCATCCACAAACAATCTAGCTGCTGACTTTAGCTTAACGTCTTTCAAAGAAGACTGTGTATTAACCGGAAGTTATATCACAATTGTGTAGTCTGATATGACAATGTGCATTTGATTCCGATCGCCATGTTGTTTTAAAGTACAGAACAGATGGTGGGCAATTGTTTCAACTGACGAGGCTACAAATCTAAGTGACTATGTGTCAGGCCTCATAGATTGAGAAGAAAGACAAAATGGCTTTAAAAAGATTTGTGGTGATGCAATTGCTCGCTTTCAAACTCATGGATCCCCGAGTGTCATCGTTACAAAGGGTGAGACTTGGCTTCACTTTCACCAGTCTGATATTTTCCGTCTATTCAACTTCCATGAAGGTAGTCCTGAAAAGACACAGGGGAATGAACTGGACATCGATTTTTATAATTGTATGAAACAGTTAATTACTAAGTAACTAGTGATGGCTAACAGATAATCAGATTAATTGAAATTAGTGTATGCTTAGCAATCAAAATTCGCCGGGAGCACACGACTGGTTTCATGGTTCCACGTTTAAACTTACTTGATGAGTGGCGCCAACCACAAAACCAGTCGTGTGCTTTCGATACATTTTAACCATTGAACACTGGCTAATTTCCTTACCACAGTTTATAAACTTCTGCCATCTAACAGCTTGGAGCCAAATGAGTTTCCGCACTGTTTCATTTGATGATGTTAACCTTGACAGTGATCTACAGACTCCGTTGAGTCTGAGGTAAACGACACAAATAACTTGCAAATAAGTCAGTATCTACAAACTGAATAACTCATGAATTGACTGACCAGCAAAAATCGACCAATGCATCTTCAACTTGTTTTGGCGGATCCATTTAAAAAGACAGATTCTTCCATTGCACCAACTTTCAAAAGTGAAACATAGTCAACGTGTGAACAAACTCTTTGTTCTCACGAAAAATAATATTTGGCACACCTAATTCAACTATCAGGCAAACAAAAATTCAGCAAGAATCCCCCCCAAATTATTCCTATGTTAACCTTATTCCAGGCAGTAATTATATATGTGTGGTTATGCATAACATTTATTTTATGAAATAACATCATTTTATGTTACTGTCTTGTTTACCGTGCTTTGTTCCAGTCTTTAAGTGAACATTGCCCGGCTGATTTTAGTATACTGTTCGAAAGGTCTTGAATAGATCACGTGAGCCATGTTTCTTTATCCCTGCTTTAAATCTACTCCACGATGATGAGTTATTGCAAAAACAGGTCTCACATGAAGACCCCTTCCGGTAGATCAGTTGCAACCATAATGTAGACATTGCATAATTTTAGTATCCATTCATTGAACAGCTTGCCGCAAGATGCAGAGTGAACACTAATTGTACCAGAGTGTACACAACGTTCCTATACTGAACACACATATTGCCCCAACTCTATCTGATCCGTTTCAGCTCGTTCGACCACGAAGAGTTTAACCTGCTTGTCTTAAAATGTTTCACTGACAAACAACAATAGCCAGTATGCGACGCGGCGAGCTTGACTGTCCGGATGGGAGACTATATTGTCTGCATCCGTTGACCTCATAGTTTAGCTGGAAGTCGATGACCTCCAAGGGTTACTTCACAGAATACAGGCGTTGATTCTGTTGATGAACCGCATTTTGGCATTTTTCCAATTACGCTGCTTGCTTTTATGGTTAGTTCTGCAAAGCATATGCCAGTAATTGGTTCGTTTGCATTACAAGCAAAATCGTGTGACTGCTATTCCAACAGTTGCGGAACCACGTATCTCACTATATCACATGATGAGTAGGATACTCAATAGTCCACCATATTGTTAGCGCGATTCAAATAATAGATGTAGCGTTGATCATTGTTAAAATCAGGAAGTAATACCTATTCATTTTGAAACAGTTTACAATACCGTCCTGTTTACTTGTAGCTATATAACAGTTGCGTGAATAAGTGCCACGTATTATTAATATACTGAAATGCCGAACGTCTAACCGTAACTATAGAATTTCTTCTTCACCACTGTGTTTGCAAGTAGTTGACATGCTTCAAACTTTGGCAAAGCTCACTCTGGCTCCTCAGTTTACTCACACAAGCATGTATTTATAGGAATGATTAAATCAATAAGGTTGGTAGAGTTTAACATTAATTCAAGCTCTCTCGTAATTGAATCAGAAGAATGCAGAAAAAAATAATTAGTCCATATATGTTCAGGGATACTTTACTGCTGTGCACTGAAAATGTTGGTTTTCGTTTTCTCGAGCAGTCCTACCAACAAATAGACAGAGTGGCCATGGGAAGTCCACTAAATTTCATCTTAGCAGACTTCTTTACGGTGAAAATTGAACAACAGTTAGCTACGGAGATAGGAAGCTTGTCATATTACAGACGTTACGTTAACGATACGCTAATATTCATTCGATCTAAACATATGACAGATAACCTGGTGCAACGTTCAAATATTTGTCACCTTAACTTGAAGACTACTTGTGAATTTGAGGTTAACGACTGTTTACGATTTCTAGATATACTCATAAGACGTCGAGAAAAAGGCTCGGTTAGAAGAACTGTCTACAGAAAAACCACGTGGTCCGGTCGATACTTAAACTTCAACATCTTCAATCTGGCCCAAGATAAACGAACACTAGCAAATTCGGTGTTCACACGGGTAAGGCGATTCTGTCCACACGCCACTCTTGATGAAGAACTGGACCTGATTGTTTTTATCCTACAATCAAATGGTTACCCCAGAAGGTTCACAGATAGGCACAGTAGACAAAAGTACTAACCGAAGAGGTAGCCACTGTAGAGAAAAAGGTCTTTATAGAGTTCCTTCTTAAGGCTGATTATATCATGTACCAAATAACACAACGGTTAAGGAATTCAATCAAGCGAACGTTCAGTGCAGCTGAACTCCATGTAGTTACTCGGACCCAGTAGGTACCAGTGCCTTCGGTCAAATGAGACCAGTCCATCGGTGCCACTTCACATTGTGTTTACCAATTTGTCTGTAAGTGCGGAAAAAGTTACATAAGCAGAAACGATAAATGCTTCAGCTCCAGAATGAAAGAACATCGCTCTAAATGGGTATAGAAATCCACGTCACCGGAGAACAACAATGTTGCCAAAACACGTAAACAGCCAGCTTCCTCAGTCGCTAAACACGTCCTGACCGCTGGTCACGTTATCGATCCATTATGCAATCAGAATCCTGTTATGTCATTCTAACCGAATATTCTTATGATTTGCTAAAGCAATCACAATCAGCCTACTCACGCCAACTCTCTGTGTTCAAAACCAATTGTTCGTGAATGTAACCCTTCCCTGGACTCGATTACCTATCCTAACTCGATCACTGCCTATTCACCATTCCAGTTGTTTGTTATAATAAAAACACCCGTTATTATAAATTTGGTGTTGACCAGTCAATACGAAATTCTTGTATCCACCAGTTTTGTGTCCCAATCGCTATGTTCAATCCATTAACGCTGAAAAAGGAGCAAGGAGTTAAAATATTCAATCAAAATGTTAGCCGTTCCCATTGTTCACGTTCAACCACATAGTAAGTTAGGTTTTCTGGATAGGGCGTTCAGTGATCAAAGGAAACAGGTATTGGTTCAACACTGATCGAACGATTCACTCTTCATTATGCCCCGACTAGATTTGAGAGGTTATAGTGGAATAAATGGATTAGCCAGATATACATAAATGTTTGTACTGCGTTTTACACCAAAATAGACGTTGAGTTCACGTACAGTCTTCTTAAATTTCAGTCTTCATCAAGTTGTCTGTACGTTTCCAGTATAATTTGATCCACTACTTGGATAGCAAAGATGTGTCTGATTCAAGTGTTAGAAGTTAGTGCTCAAGCATTTTGCATTAGTAAACATGATGCAGTTGTTCATGAAGCTAAATTCCATTCATTCCGAGTGACCTAATACAAACTTGTAACCAATTCGTTAATCTGCAAAACTGCTTAGTCAGCCATAACCTACTGTGTATTCTGTGTGATTGTAGAAGGAGGATTTTTTAAAGCGGTGAGAAGCATCATTTATTTTATAAGTTAGTGATGAGTAGTCGATGATTTGGTTAATTTTCAAGTTGAACATCACCCACAATTGATCGCAGCTGTCGCATCCCCATAGACTTTCCAGTCGGCCCCTTTCGGAAAGAAGCACTAGACTCGAGTTTCGCTCTCATTAGAGCTCGTCAGTAGTGCATATCATCGCCACCGCCGGGACTTGAACCACGGACATTCAGTTCATGAGGCAACCGTGTTTACCACTGCGCCATTGACCTCACGTTAGGCACGACCGAATTATCATATGTGAACGCTCAACCACTTTCGCTTGTGAGTAATGATCAAGTTGCCCGATCGTCTCGAAATGGAGACACAGTTACTGTCTGTTAACTCCAATCGATAACTCCGCGATTAGGACTTCCTAGACAGGTCGAGATCTCCGATCTCATTAAACCTGCGGATGAACTCAGTTTGATTTGATCAGATGAGAGTAATCATGGCATGCTGAGATTCACCGGCATGGGGGCACTTTCAAGTAAAAGAGTATAACACAATACCGTCCTATAACGAATTTACCTAACAGGGTAAGAAAGGCAGGGCAGTACGCCCTAGTGTTTAATAAAGGTGTTATAAGCTTCCGATTTCACACTGATGGGCACACAAATGCACAGAAGTCGTATTTAGACAAACGTTTGCACTGACCACAATTATGTTGACTTTCTACAGCTTTGTGCATAGCCTAATTGTGTAAACAAATGTGACAAAAGCCATGTTTCATTGAAATATGTGCTACGGGAACTCTAAAATGTCACTGCCTTTGGATCGATTAGACGGGTTGTGTTAGTCTGATGTCTTTCATTTTGTAAATAGCTAGAAAATGATAACGTTTGTACAATTCACGAGAATTATTCAAATGTAACAACGGCTCTGTATAAATACCTAGCACGAATGAATAAATGAACAACTGGGATTGATAGACCACAACTTATATAATAGTATTTATAATATTTCTTATTTTCCTTATGCTCCTTATTGTCAAACAACCATATAATATTTGAACTATAGCGCGGCTTAAACTCGTTACTGTTAACCTGTTAACTTGCATACAAATTGTTCGCCAATGTTAAGCACTTTGATTTCAGTTATGTGTGTGCCATGCAACTTGTTTACTTTTTAATATAATGCACATTCTATTCGGGTGTACCGTACATACTTACCGGGTTTAGTTGTATTTTGTGACAGTGTCATATGTACACATATTATAATCCGGTTTCTGATCATACTTTGCAGGTGACACCGTTAAACCTGGGGTTAAAAGCGATAAAACAACTTTGCTGAAACATCTAATCTAACTACACACAAACATTCGGTCCTCACCATATGACGTAAAATCCAGTCAACATCCGGTCTGAGCCTACACAATTATCGTGTGCGTAGTCTAGTATTAACTTTTATTGTTATTCGTTAACAGTCACTTCTTGTTGTTTGTGCTTTGTTTTATGACTTCTTGATAAAATCTATGTAATAATATTGGCTTGAGAGAAAAATTAACAAAAACAGTTGTTCGTCACATCGTTACTTTTGGTGTTATGGGAATTTTCCGATATATGCTAAAACTCTCAAAGGTAAAACGTATTCTCCACTTCCAGAACCTCATCTTCCTTATCCAATCTTGAATTAAGACTCAGTGCACAAGATCATGCACACTCGCAAATATTCATGAAACAACTCAGTGATTTTTACTTGCATAATGCTTTAGTGAATTTCATACTTACTCATTTAGAGTATAATAAGCGACTGGGTACCTACAACAGATAAATAAATATCCTGTCAAGTTGTCAGTGGATAACTACCTTTTAAATTTTGTATTTTCTAGTTGAATTTCAACAGAAGGCATGACGGGTCTGAAAGGGTACACTGGATATTCAACCGCTACAATGCAAACTCATGATTGACTTGGCCAGCGCATGCATATGTCAATTCAACATGTGGTATAATTGACGAAAAACAGAAATGGAACAATTAGGACTTTGAAACACTGAGTTTCTTTTAACCACTTTAGAACAGAAAGAAGACATATTACAGTAAGCTAACATTCCGTCAAATCTCATCAGTCGCAAGTGTAAAACATGCCAGTTATATATATCATATAGATCAAGAGTGAACACGCCTACATACACACCAAGTGTTATGTAAACAAGACCATAGCAATCCAATAGGCTGTCTCAAACATTTTTGCAAACACGTCGTCCGCTGGCAAGTTCGGATAAATATCGCTTCTCAGAAAACCAATAACTTTGGATTTCCATTGCGCAACGCTATATTGAGTGAGTTCACTAGGCCAACTTGATGATCTGTTGTCATGGTAGGTTGAGCAGCCTCAACTAAATGGGTTTGGAGCAGTTTATCGGGTTGCTATTATTTTGATTGCATAACACTTGGTGTACTTGCAGACGTGCCTAGTCCCTGTTTGTCCTTATATGTCTGATGTATATACCTGGCATGTCTTACATTTACGACTGATGGAAGTGAACAAAATATCAACAAGTAAAACTGTCGCATAAGATCTTCATTGGAATTATACATCACAAATGTTTTGTTCAAACTAGTCATACATTCCAAGAATATTAATGATTTGCAAAGCGAACGTTTCACTATCAAAGTTGAACAGAGAATTCAGAAACAGTTTTCTTCATAATGTATCTCTCGAGCACATTTCGTTGCATCTCACCAGGTACATACTGCATTCTGAGGGTTTATATAACAAAGTTCAATGGACATTGTGAAGCTAAACAACAAAATCAATAACCACGCAAATACGCACACTCACACATGCCAATGCACATCAGTTATCAGGGAAATCTGATAGTGACATACAAGTGTTTCTGTACGCAGAGGGGTGACTTCCATTTGCTAATTGCTACCGCCTACGCGAACCGGAGAAGCCTTCGATTTTTCGTTGCGTAACCTATTCGGAAGGCCCTCTCTAGGTTCAATGTCGAGCGATCGACGACACCGGTTCGTTGCAACTTGTCACATTCTGACTTGAGTCCGGCATTGTGGTACCCACGGGCGTTTTGCGAACATAAACTGGAATGTGTTTGTTGACCCGATGACGTAACTGCCGCTCCGTTCTGTCTATGTAAGTGGCCTGGCATTCACATCGCTCAACGCCAAATCTTACATCATCTGCGAATTCTCGTGTTAGTGCTCTGGTAACTGATTTGCATGGATATGTGTGTGCGTATGTTTGTATGGTTGTTGATTTTAACATTTAGCTTTACAATGCCCACCGAATTTTGCTATATAAACCCTTAGAATGCAGTATGTATCTGATGAGATGCAGCGAAATGTGCTCAAGAGATACATTGTGCAGAAAACCGTTTTTGACTTCTCTACAAATGATCAATTGACACTTATAATTTCATTGATTTGCTATGATTTTCTTCCTTAAAATTTCACAATCCTAGCTTTCGCTATTCTATTACTTGATTAATCCGTATTTGTAAGGCCTGTTGACCTCATTGAAGTAAACCTTCTAAACTGGACTAAGGTAACCGAAACAACCAACCCG
Organism: Paragonimus skrjabini miyazakii; assembly: GCA_014338405.1. NCBI lineage: Eukaryota > Metazoa > Platyhelminthes > Trematoda > Plagiorchiida > Troglotrematidae > Paragonimus > Paragonimus skrjabini miyazakii. The sequence goes on from JTDE01000654.1 coordinate 197,220, forward strand.
TACCAGAGCCATTCTTTCCTGTATGTAAATGAGCTAACTGAGTTTTTTGTCTGTGCGGTGCAACCAATAGGAAAATAAACAGACTGTAGCCACGAAAACGCATGCGCTGATTGGTCCTTGGATTTAATTGAAACGGACAAATCAGAAATTAGCTTTCTCATGTAGATTATGGTGAATTTGTTCACTATCGAAAAATGTCAATATCATCAAACAACGGAATGTATGGAATTGATGCAATGTTTTCTATCTGAGTTTATACCAGTTGTGTATCAAAGCAAGGCATTTATAAATCGCAGCTGGGCCTTTGGACTAATCCGGGTAATATGCTCATGCATTAAGTGAGCTTCGATTAACCAATAGTAAGTGACTGTTTTATTTCATCAACTACGCCAGTTATTTGATCAGTATGCGTTTTTCACAATGGAACATAAAACGACTTTAGTTACCTTATGTATGTATCTTACACTAACTGGTATTTTCATCGGGACTTTATGAGTCTGTCCGTTCTTGACTATGCTACTCGTCAGTATGTACATCCCACATAGAGCAGCTATGTGATTTATTAGCAGCCCAACGTAAAATTTGAAAGCGTTGACGGCACTATAAAATAAGAACCATTCGTCATTTTTCTAGAACTATGTAGCAAAAATAACTGTGGCGTTAACATATATGTAAGTGAGTCCCTTCAATACACAGAGGAAACTGCAGACTTGCGTTTCAGTCTCGTTAAAAGTAACCAATAGTTCAAATCCTTTCTAGAAACGACATTTCTGCCTCGATGCACCTTCTCATGGTTGGACCATGTTGACCACTGTGCTACTGACCTGATCTTTGATTCGACTAATTTGTTGTTTTGATACGTTCGCCGTCATCAGTCTAGCAATGAAGTTCATGCCGTTTGATAGCCTCTGGATGCAACACTGTTTGTTTCGTGTTAACGCCACCGAGGGAATTCATGGCAGTTATTTGTTTAATCAGGTTTGATCCACAAAATTCACCATGGTGTTCATACATTCATTGTCCACTGGCAGGCAGCTGGGAATTCGGATTTCGTTGTGTGAATGCATCAGCTGATTACGTTTCAATTATTGTTGCTGTTACTATTATAAGTCACAAATATTCTATCGTCGTACAATGAAGTAGATTACAACAATCATTGTGAATGTTTGCGATTCCCTAACTTATTTTCGTAATCAAATTTATAAAAATATTGTGCGTAACCAACCAGTAATATATCCTAACTAGTCATTTTAGTGCCGAACATGAACATACTTTCCCTTCCTAATCGTTTGAGTTTCCTTCTCTGTGTAAAGTGCAGGGACGAATCGTTCAATAACATCACAATCAGTGTTTTATTAATCACCACTACTTATTACAGAACTCATCACAAAAGCACGTCTTAAGCGAAATATTTTGGATAAAGCTGTTACCATTATTCGGCATCATATTATTTAGTCTAAATAGAAAAGTACTGAAGTAAACTGTAATGAACTAATTTGCCGTTTGAACGCGCTTAGGAAAACGATAAAATGAACGCAGAAACAATTTGTTAAATTTGTGGGTTAAATTATCAGACAGTTATATTGCTAGAAAAGATCATAACTGACCGGGATTTTTGCAGAATGTACACAAAACTTCACAATAAATGTAGTGAATTCTACATCGTTGTTTTCAGGTTGATTCTATAATTTACTGACAAGGGTATATTGCAGAAACAATAACCATCAACCGCGCGTCAAATGAGCATTTATCCTGCAATCTGCTTATACAGGCAATTAAATTAATTACTTTTCAACATTACTAGTCAACAATTGATTAATTAGCACAGCCTGATTGTTATATAGCTAGCTGAAAATATGTAACAATATGCCTTGTCAACAGAAGTACGGAAGTAAGTAAAAAACGTAAGGCGGTTTAAAAGCAATAGTTGCTGTTTGCTAATCAAGCTGGTGGTGTCTGCAACATGTTATTTACCAGAACAACCTAACTTTATATCACCAAAGTCTATTCCTGGATGAGCCAAACAATAAAGCTTTTCACCACCAGTCAAACACGGTCGATGTTACACTCTTAGCAGGAAGCAGTACTGCACGAGCTAGGTGTATGCAAAGTGTCAGGACCTGGCAGAAGATACTGACGACCTTAATTTGGCATAAAACATTTTTACTTACACTGCTAAAAAATCAATAGAACATTGTCTACAACCACACCAACGTGGGCAGTGTATCTGAGAAGGTCTGCTACAACGGATAAATTGTTGCGGAATCTTTATTCTGAGAGCCAGTAAAAATCTTTGAGTGCTTACATTCAACAAGTATTTTTCATGAATTCGTACCACTTATGAATGAAGCACAAGTGTTACGGCATGCTGTACAGTGGTACACCAATGTTTGGTACGGAAAAAATATAAACGCGTATTATACATAATTCAAATACAGAAATGCGTTTGTGTAAATGCAATGTTGCGTAATAATTCCAGCGGAAATAATTTACTATGACAATTGCGAAGTTGAATTTTACATCAGTTGACGATTATGGTAACTGTTGCAGAGGTTAATCATCCGATAAATAAATAAACACTAAACTAATTAGGTTTATTTTAAGGGCGATTTGCAATGTCAACAACATTCAAAATGGATCAGATGTGTTCAAAGAAAACATACACAATGCAAACTGTCAAAAATAAAAATATCACAAGATATTTGTCTAATCTATCGATTAGATTTCATCCAACCACTGGCTTTTGGTATAAGTTCCTGGTGCTAATGCTGGAAGTTTAAGTCACAGTTTAAAAAATTGCGCGTATTTTTGCTGATCTCTTGATGAAGTGAAACCCAAATGGACAGTGGGTATATCTAACAATGGGCAAATTAGACCATCAACTAGTTGCGACATATGGGCTGTGCTGATCGAGATTTCCATATCAATTATTTCCACTAGTCAAATATTCAATATTACCAAACAACTAACTGGTATTTACTATTCAAATAAAAAATAGTTGTGGTAAATAGTTACTTTCGATTTTGTCCTCTGTGTCCAACGGCCTTTATGTGATTAACAAGAAAACCAGAGAGGTTGAGGACTGTAACGCATAATTATGGGTGTTAAATTGCTTATGATAATCTTTACGTAGAAAACGATTGTCCACCTCCTCAAACGACCTTTTTGGTAGAGAAGTGCGGTCTTGACTTTAAATATATCTCGCATGAAGTTGTCAGATATACATAACAACTAATAAAAAGCTGGTTTTGCAAGAAGGAGGTTTCACAATAAGGAAAATCGAAAAGTAAGTCCCTGTTTGGAATGCAATGAATATCAAAACTGGAGCTGGAGTCGAACCATCGACAGATAAAACCTGCTCAGAAGCGACAAGCGCTCTACCAAGTGATCTACGTAACCATACCAAGGACTCGAAAACCTCATGTTCAGCCCCATTTACCTGCCCAATCCACTGTTTTATATGGACTTCATCAAATGACCCGAAGGATCGACCGTCCTGGCATAATTTGTCAGTTCAAACATTCAATTTCCGAGCTCTTGGCTAGGTTTCGTAGCTTGGATGGTAAAACATCTGTCACTTTTTGGCATGTCATTTCTGTTGCCGATTAGAGTCCAGCTGAAGCTCTGGTTTTTTACAGATGGGTGTTACCTAAATCACCAAATGTGCCAAACTACTCATTAGTAGTGTACTGGGTATACTAGATTTGGGATTTACTCCTGTTCACTTATATCTGATTTTGTCAAACAACAGGTTTTATTCTATTTGTAAACAAACATGGCACACTCTATGCAACTACTACAATTGATGCGTTTACATGCAGCTCAACAAAGAAAGAGTGTTTGCATATAAATGGAAACAGTGTATCGTCGACTTGTGAAGTTGTTACTAATCAGACAATGACTTGTCTCATAACAACAAGCACAAAACTATTAACTGTCTAGGATCATCTAATTTCAGCAAGCAATTTCAACAACATGTAGCATCAGGCGTTTTGGAGGACAAGAAAACAAAATAGTGTATCAGTTGAATATAATTATGTACATTATTTTATTTTTCTTAAACCCCGAATACGTCTTTAAGATGACCAATGTCACTGAAGTAGATTATCGAGCTGACAGTAGGACAATCAACGTTTGCATCTAAACACAGTGATTAAATGGTTCAAATAAATCACGGTTCTGAACAAATATTATATGAGACATTCGCGCGTACGCTTATTCTTTTGGATTCGATAAACAGAGGTTAGCCTCATATGCACTCGAAATATTAATTAAACGTCAGTCAGACTTGATATCGCCCTTTACGTCCACGTACACGCATCACCTGATTATATCAGAAAGGAGAATTTGTAGTGGAGTTCTGGGCTTTGTGAAGTTAGCCACCAATGCATACTAAATTAATGAACTGGCTACACCAACTGGTTTTTGTTTGAACTGAATGAAATTGATCAACATTGGTTAAGTTATTAACAATTTACACGTTAATCTTTTGCCAATTAAGTTGTCCACGTTGTACACACACCATCTTCTTCACCAGTTCAACTGATTATCTAGTGGAATTCTGTCATCTAGTTTTTGCGAAACTACATAGTTGATGTGTTCCGCAATGCATCTGAGCTTCATTATGTTCAATGTTGGCTTTGCCGATCTCATCTTAGACAAACTGATGGCTTCCACGTAGCTAGTCAATTTTATTTGATCAGCACATCCGTGTTGTGGAAATCGTACGTGATTTGTTGACAACTCAGATAGAAAGTGCAAACTAGGTTAACTATTCATAACGACTACCATTAAAAATAATCATTACATCTTTTTGACACGTATCGTGAATTTTTACATCACCGCCGTTATGATAATCCTCAATGAAAATCGATAACTCAAGCTTATCACTAATGCCGAGATTTGAGTCAGTTAACTCGGAGTCGATGCGATAAAAGACTAATGTGGAGTCAGAAAAGAGAGTTCGCAATTTGCTACAGAAGTACGTGCGTATGCGAACAGCTGTATGAGACTTCAGCTGAAGGTCGTAGTTAGAAGGCAAGTCCCTGTGAGATTTGGTTTCACGTATAAACTCTCATATATCAAGGAAAAATAACGCAAACTTGTGAGGTACCGTGCAGAAAAAATAAACAATGTAGAAGTCATCTAATGTTGGTGAAACGTAGACGAACCGAATTACGTCATTATGTTATAATTCTGAATGTCGGGTGGATATTGAACCGGACAACGTTTAACTGAAATATGCCTCTAGAATGGATAAGCAGAAACTGAGCGTGAATCTGTGATGAACGAGTCAGGTCACACAACCACCAATGGTTTTGACATTCAAATGTTACGGCGATAAGATGATTGTCAGTGCTAAACAAAAGTGGAGTCTTCTGGTTTACCGAGATCGCGGCGGTCTGTTTGATTACGACATTTCTATAAACAGATATTAGCTTGCTTGATGTGGCTAGGTAATTTCAAATAGATGTATTTCCGCCGAATGTTGCCTTATTGTAAACGTTCTGGTGGTTGGATGTGATGATTTGTCTACTGGTATCCGTCGCTATTTGTCAATGAAAATATATAATCCCACAGGTTAGCCGTGTGCAAAACGACGCTTTTCTGTAAACCAATCAGAAGAGAAAAACCGCTTGGCACTTATAGTAAACGTTATATTTAATGTTTTTAACCGTTAGTAGTGTAAAACTCATCCTGGGGAAGAACTAGCCAGTCCAGGTTAACTCGCAACTTGCCAAGCGTCTTGTAGATGGGTTATATTTCCGACTGATGGGGGTTCCTAGAGAATGTAAACTAACCTCATTTTCAGGCAGTAGTTAATATTTGATTATACCAGGTTAATTATTCTACGTCGTCAACAGTCTGATGTGATTTTGCAGTCATGTGGACATAATGCACATCACCAAACCTCGAATATTCCCTGTGCTAAAAACCTTAAACGAAATGTCACCAGCTTCCATCTCTCTTCACCGTGCTGACCATGTTTAATAAGAGAATTAGTTTTTTACCTGAAATTCCAAACCTGTCACCGACTTTATGCTAGGATTTAGTTTTTTCGAATGTTTGAACTATTTTTAACGAAAGTTTTGATGTCAGATATGCGTGTTTTATTACCCACCTATCTGTTCCCATGCTTGTCCGAACAAGCATTGTTAACCCAACCATGTACAACATGTGTGTTTGTACTGACTAGCAACATGGTTTTAATGCAAACATTCAAATTGTGGCTGTCCTCGGCGCATTCGGCCTGGTATGCTTAAATGTTCATTATATTGCTTTATGTGATATGACATTCCGGGGTCATATATTATATAATCGATCCAGTTACTAAAAACTACATGAAAAAAATATATGCTGATTTTGTTTAAATGCGATCTAATTGGCAAAATCATCCGCGTAGTCCAGAAGTATACAGCTGACCAGAAGTTTATTCAATATAAATCGAATCTTTTGCCAAAATTTGAATCTCGGTTCCATGGCGTAATTGGATCCATTTGTCTTGGATCTGGAGTTTAAAATCACGAGTGCATACCATATAGCAAACGAGACAAACAGACCTTATATGACTGTTCAGCAGTACTCGCCCAAGTACTTGAGTTATGCGAAACTTTGTGTGAGAACGACAAAGTAACGAACAAGACTTGTTCTCAGTGTTTGATCATCAGGCTAATTACAACGCAATAAATATGAAATCAGTAGCTGAGATGAGTCAGAAAATGATCAACAGAGGTTATGGATGGTGTGTTTGTTATCAGTTACGCAATCGCTGTTCCAAATCGTGGGCTTAATTGATTGTGCGCCAGGAAAGATTAAGTGTCCGCACGAACTTCTTCTGAGCACAGAGGTTACGGTTGCGGAATCGGATACTAGTGGCCTCAGCAACGGTCAACATTCGGAATCTCACCACTTTTGATCTATTCCTTGGCACTCAGTCAACAATCTGAAAAGCGTCCTTCTTACTGACAGAATGATTAGAGTCAGTCAAATGAGCAACATTCACGCTTGAAACCGTTTTAACCACACCACTATTTAACCACGCAGGATGATGTTCATGCACTCTGTCAGACAATCGACTTGTAGTACGACCAATGTATGACGCTTGACACGAGCAAACAAATGAGTACACACAACAGCTGGTTGTAGAACGTTGAAGTTTGTCTTTGAGTTGTGACATGATAATAGGTGTTGAACGGAAACTCACGCACAGTTGACCGGCAAGATAGTTTGTTTCGACTGACGTTTTGAGCTTTCTTGAGATAACTTTGGCCATGGGTTCACCCTCGAAAGGAAGACGGATAAACGCAAGTTTCTTATTCACAGAAGGTGGCTTAAGTATTGATTCTACCGCCTGCATCGCCCTTTGAATGAAACGCATTGGATAGCCATTCTACATGAACACTTTTGTAGAAAGTCTAGCTCAGCTTCTAAAGTGTCAGGAGAGCAGATCTTTAACACCCTAACCGTCAGATATCGTATAAGGCTTCGCTTTTGATAACAACCACACCGTCCATAACCTCTATTGATCATTTTCTGACCCAACCCAGCTACTGTTTTCATGTTTATTGTGTTGTAATTAGCCTGATGATCAATTACAGAAGACAAATCTTGTTCACTACTTTGTCGTTCTCAAGACTTCACTGGGTATTTTTGAACAAACTAAACTTTGTATGCCTACGGTGACAAGCAAAATGATCTAATTCTTACACCACAAGTAACGTATTGCCTACTACTTTCTGCATAAAATGTGAACCTTATTATTCGTTACCACTGACAACCGCAATCTAACAGATAAAGTAAAATACATACCGATACACGCTCAAACTCCAGTGTTATGGCTCTTGGCCTTTTCCACTTTCAAGTGATCTAAGATTGGTCAAGTCAATTGAATAGCACACTTGTTAGTCATTGTAATTTCGATTGTTACGCTTCTGATGAAACAATCAGAGGTATGAGATTTTCTAGTCATACAGTATGCTGGAAAGTAGAAAAGTTTAACCATATCGGTTTGAAGCACATTAAACGCAAAGACGAAGATTGTGCTTATATCTCTGTTTCATGTTGTACTTGTTGTCCCAATGTTAGAATGAACGACTGAGCAACAAACCTGACCACACACGATAAACCATTGTAATTTATCAATTTCAACAGACTTTTATGATGAACAAAGACAAGTCAACCTTGATCCAGGCGTTAGCAACCTGTTCTCATGAAAGAACGCATTGCATCTGGGACAGAATATTAGCTAACACTATTCAAAATATCATAAAGGATAATGTTGTATAAGTAATTCTAGTCTGAGAATCGAGACTCCCGACATCGATAGTTAACGAATCAAATATGAATTTCCGTTTACTGTTCAATACAACTGCCATGTCTAGCCAGGAGGTTTTTTGATTTAATGTAGCATTGTGTACTGTTCGTAACGATTTACATAGCAGATATAATTGATCTGAAATGCTCTATTTTAATTGTCCTCTTTCAATCCTCTTTTTCTGTTAATAATAATCTTAATTTATTTTGATTCTATTGTGTTCTCCCACATTAACCTTTAACCGTGTTGCATTTTCCTTAGTGTCTAGTTGAACAACGTATCCCCGGATTAAGTGATTGTTTAGTCACATCACCATATTAATCTACATTCTATGTTCCCTGATTTTCGAATATCTGAATTGTTTGACATCACACTATCTTAATAATATGGCTCAACGAGTGATTGGCGACCACAGAACACGTGGCGAAATGGTTGAGTAAGTGCAGTCCCAACGTGAAAGTTCCAACCCCGTAGCGTGGTCTTCTAGCTATTCTAGTAGATCTTAGGTTGCCCATGGATACGCAGTCCCTGTTACCGTCGAAACCCAGAGCTCTCTTCCTTGAAACTGTAAATAACTAAAAAACCTGCAAAAATATTGTATACACTTTTGGATAAATATGCTTTAAGATGTAATTATCGTAAGTTTTCGCCATGTCTTGGGCCGAAATACTTGTGGATCTGTTTGCCAAATTTGGCATGTTATTTGAAGACGACATTAAGAAAATGAGCATCTTCTACCAAACACGTTTCTTTAAACCACCTGTGTTTATACATCATCATAAAATACATCCAATGATCCGACGTAGACTGCAGCCAATTCGATAACTCTAGTGTAGGTATCTTCTGAAAATTGCGTTTATTTGAACGGTCTGGCAATAAAACCCTTCAAAAGCACAAATCGGATAAAAATCAAGGGTACACAGTCACCTATCACGCACTTTGTTATTATAAAGATCACAAGCATGATGGATAATTCTTCAAATTTAGTTCTTTCCAAACAGTATGTTGAATCTGATCATGTACGTTATTTTTTTCTGCCTTTCTCACATCCCGCATGTGCATGCTTTCGATGAGAGACCCATTCGTTAGCAAAAATATTGTTACTGGTTTGCGACGCAGTGTATCAGTTAGACCGACAACTGATTGATGTCTTTCTGACTCCAAGATTGTTACTGTTCACGCAGTTCAATTGGGAATACCCACTCACTCATTTTGTTCTGCACGAACGTGTGTGTGTGCATTTCCGGGACTCATTTGGAGTGTGTTCTTATGAGTGTAGCTGGTCTGATCATGTTCGTAAAGCTCTTTGTTTATGTTCTTTGCAACCTCTTCCCCAGCAACACACATGAACACTTACATACACAAACAGACAACTGCATATTTTGCGACCAACAATCAAGGTTTGTTACCCATGTGTGAATCGTCAAATACCAACTTCATTAGATTAAAACAGCCCGTTCCCTGAGCTCAGCGGCAAACTCTCAACTCACCGGCACAACGACAACATCCACTATTGCTACTACTCATTCTAGTATTGGTGTTGATGCAGATTCTCTTGCTATGTTGCGTAGATCGAAAACTCACTTGTTGCAGATGACGGTGATTGATGAACTTGTTCAGTGCGGTGAGCACGAGAAACAATGAATGGTTGTTCTCACACACTCACTTGAAGCAGTGAGATTCCATTAACTTAACTATCTAGCTAGCTAGCTGGCTTGCAAAACTGTTTGTCCACAGGGTAATTGCTTAAATTAAATTTGCATTCATGTGTAGTGTGTAAGATTGGTCAGACAATATAATGATTCACAAAAGGAAGATTCAAATTGAATCCCTGAGGTAAAAACTTCCCCGTAAAAGAGTTGAATTTTTTGAAAATTTTGAAGAATTTCTGACTTCCCTGGTGAGTAGCTTTCGTGATGGACATTTCAATTTGAGGATGAAAAATACAATGCATATTCATGCACACAGTGGTTGTTATTAATTTCAAAGGAAAACGGAAAACTGTTTACATTTCAAGAATGGAAAAACCCGAGTTGGCTATGAAGTATGGTTGCTTGTTTCAACAGTAATACAAGGTACAATGCATCACAATCCACTGAATCTACAAATGGCTCCAGTAGTGAATTAGAAACGGAAAAACATTTTGTGGAAGATGGCCTGATGTTTCAGGATGTGCTAACGTTTAAAATGGATACAGGCGAATGCCACTATTAGGCCTCAGCAAGGTGAAATGTACAGTAGACGTATTGTCACGTTGATTGTCTGCAGCCGTTTTTCAACATCAAATAAGTTTATCTTAAATTGCATATAATCTAGAAACCAACAATATGAAAGTCAGAGTAATTACTCTGGCAAACGTACCGGAAAATTTACTGGCATCAACAATAATTTATAACCTGGGAGAACAAATATTCTTGTGTTGGCTACGACGGTAGACGACTTGACTGAACACGGTAAGGCACCTTAATTTAAGGGACAGTTACTGACTCAAAGTTTTACTCGAAGCACAAACTCATCTTTGTAACCGAAATTTCACGCACATAAAACGGTTATTTATTGTAAGAATCACAGTAGACAGTTGAAACAGAAATTCTCCAAGAATGATTAAACTTTTGTCTGAAAGTACTGACTGTTGTGAAGGTGTAGGTTCCTCTTGATTGTTTTGATTGGCGTGTTTTGCTTACAATTAAAGAAAAATTGTTCCCATCCAATGTAAGTAGGAAACTTATTTTATCGGTTTTAGTGTGATCGGTTAAGCAGAACGAACGACATATTGAGGACTTAATCCAGCAATGTACTGCTTTTCAATCAGGCTAATTACACGCTTCCCACTGTGACCAACATGGGATATAGATGGTTGAAGTATACCTTAAGACAGCATGAGCAAAACAGGACAACAGTCTACTGCTTCCAGACCTTGCAACACATGACAGACCGGGAAGCTATGTATTAAGCTTATGGACATCAAGAATAAGTGCTTAGGATGAGTTTCAGATGAAGTGTCATCTTTCGCGAAACTCCCCTTGCTTAGCAGTTTCAATCGATGTCGAGATTATCATCGGAAGAAATGTTCCGCTTTGCACATTTGAAATGATGACTGGGGTTAAAAGGAAGCTCGTCTATAATGCTCCTCTTATCAACTAATATGTTACTTTGATCTACAAAAATTTCTCGTATTGTGCAACAGTTGCTGTGTTCATCAGTGACTCTGCGGAAGATGTTATATAGGTGCATTTGGAGACCACACAGCATGTTCGCCATTCCCACAAAGAAATCAAGATGGCTGGCAGATAAGTTGAAACTCAACAGATTGATGGCAGTCAGCAATGTTTCGCCTTCCATCATAACGTTTGGGCGATCACATTTCACGAAGTGACCGTTCGCTTGATAAATAAGCGAAACGCAAAAATACTGTGGCACAACAACATCGCATACATCTGTTGCCACGGTCTCGCAAATAATTTGTCAGGGTCGTGGGAATATGCTTCAGCTGACCATCATAGTCCAGAATGAGTGCATTTTCACGCCAGTAAAAAGAAACCTTCCACATTCGTTTTTTAAAGGTAAAAAATTGAAACGTGTGGAATAAACTGTCATTACCATTGATGTCGTTCCAACATGCCGATTACGAGATAAAATCATTTGGGTTTATCAACCAAACACTAAAAACCTGATGATTGAAAGTTTTGCTTTCTTTATCAGAATACTCAGTGGTTGCATAAGAATAAAAAACAAAGCTCTTGCTTGTAGACGGGCAGCTAGATTCAAAACAGTTGATTCAAAAATTAAAGACTGCTCTGTGTTATTCAACTTATGCGAAGAAATGCATACAACGCGTCGGTGCGTTTGAAGATATAACTGACCGCCACTCACAGATATGCGCATCTTGAACCGAAAGTGACTTTTAAATCAGTCTACCAACATAGTTCAAGTCATAGAGGCGAACGTGGATGGATTGGATGTCCTCTGGACGTTTAGAACTCATTCATTTATTTTGATGGAAAACATGATAGCGGCGCGTCCTCTATCAAAGTGTTCATTGGAGGATTGTCAGTAGGTCGCAAATAATTGCTGACAACCCACAAACATCTATTCATATCGACGCATCATTTATTACCCTTCAACAGACCGCAAATTTCTATTCGTCACGTGACCAAGCGTTTCCACTAGTCAGGCTCAGCAACAATCTTAGTATGGTTAACCCCGTTATTGAAGATGTATTGCCATTTACAGTAAAGTTGCTAGACGAGTGTGTAATGACAGTTCTCTGAGTAGTTCCTGATTCATGCAATGTGAAAACATGAAAAACCTTACTAGACAAGTCTTAATTAGTTGTCCGAACGTTTATTACTGTTCACTACATCCAACTACGCACAGTACGTAGCAGGCCGTATGGCTGGGCAATCGATTCGAACTTCAGTGATTTGGTCACCTATTTGCGCTTGATTTTGACAACTCAGACGACTTTATAATCAGTTCGTAGGTTCTAAGGTATAAGCCTTTTGTGACGATAAGCTTTAATTTATGAATCATTTCCGAACAACACTGATTTCATTTGCTAAACCGTATAAAATGTCTGTTCCAATTTGGTGACAGAAATTACGGACCATCGCCGTATTACAATGAAAACGCTGCCCTCATTTCATAAATATTCGGAGTATAGGTGAATTTCTCTGTTGAAACAGGGGGACGCCCTAACATTCTTTGTCCACCTAAAGACTCTTGAATTATACAACGTATGCATCACTTAAAATGTGTCATAGCCGTAACATTGTCATAGACTTTCCAGTCGGCTTGATGAAACGAGGCACTAGAAACGAGTTCCGCTGTTGTCGGAGTCCATCAGTAGTCCATATCCTTGCCAAGGCCAGGAATAGAACTCCGGTCACGCTTTCATGAGGCAACTGTGTTGATCAGTGCACCATTGGCCTCAGATTAAACACGAATGATCAGGTTTCCCGATTGCCTCGAGGGAATACATAGTAACTCTCCTGTTACTTCCACTCAAGGACAACCAATGAGATTTCTCTGAATTAAGACTGCAAAAAATTCACTTGTTGAGCGAAAGGAGCTAACGGAAAAGTCCGATGGAATGCGACAGCCGCGGTCAGACGTGAATGACGTTCAATGTATATAAATCGCAGTCTTCTCGTACTCACCGACTGTTGAATTGTCAAGAAACACTAAGTGATATTAATTTATCAGGCGAAAGGAGATAGCTGTACACATTGTGGTGTAGATGGTATTTACATAATCAATATGTAGGACATTTGTCCTTTGAACGCTTCGCTCACAGTAAAATTATTAGCCAGTGATAATTTTACACTTGTTTATCTAACTTTATTTACAAATGTGGCCTACTGAACTAAACATTAGAATGGTGATTTATTTAGCTGAAACTTCTACCTAGAGTAAAAATTCAAGTTAAGCCGATATCAGTCGAAAAGTGTGGATTGATTTCCAGCATTTCTCATTCAGTAGGAAGTAGACAGCGTATATAATCCCTAGTGCAAGAGCAATCATATATACAGATTTAAGTCGTTTTTCCTCAAAACAAAATTACTAATACTGTTTCGGTTTCTATTGCAATGAAACCATGGTGTTCACTAACACACTGTTCTATCCTCTTTGTTAGCATACAATTAAAAGTAGACAGTTGTCTGTTTATTGCCATGAACTCGTCTCTTGATAGGGCACACTAGTGTGTCGTACATTTTCTGTGACAAAAGGATGCATCACTCGTTCGGACATCGAAAGAACTAAGATGACACAGTCCGCAGTTATCACGCCCTCCTTGTATTGGGGATTCTATCCGTGGACGAGCAGCTATGTTCAAGCACAATTTTGCTCATTCCACCAGGAGCCTAATGTGATATAAAAGTCTGGAAAACATTCAATTCGAAGCCTCATAATGACCGGTCCTGTTATTTTAACTAAGTTCCGTTACACTTGTGCACACTGGCACTATGCCATGTTTACTGATACCAGCGATTCAATGTGCACTTCAACAGATGAGCTGGTAATCGATCTTCAGGATGTTCAACTTTTATTGTTGAAATCTACCACGTTTCTAAAGTAATATGAACAGAGTCACATATAACAGTGCTTGTTGACAAATTACCAAACTGTTTCATGAAATGCACTTTTGTTTTTGAATCTAGGATGAAAAATGACATTCGACTCGTTGCCCGCCTGAACGAACTCCCCCTTTTTGAAATCATCTTTCTTCAGTCTCTACCTGTGTTACCCAAATGTATGAAAGCCTACTTATATTCAAGCGAAAACACAGCAAACAAGTTCAAACTTAATTAAAGTAAACAAAACTGTTTATGCTAAACTGAGGTCTTTTTTACCAGAAATCAAAATAGTTGTGTAAACGACTAGATGTTTACATTTAAATGAATTTATTCGAGACGAAATAAAACGAATGGAAACTAAATCTTTATGATGTATTAGAAACAGTTCTACCGGATCTCACCCAATGCACAACGAAACTCAGAATAGTCTATGATTAGTTCATAAAGATTACCCTGTGGAAAAATACAGAGAGTTGATTCGGAACATCATGAGTTGCAAAATTTTGCTGGTAACGTTTGTGTATTTGACTGCGTCATGTAGATGTATGGTTGTTAAAAGTTCTGTTTGTCCGACAAAGCTGACCCCGTTTATGAATCACACAATCAAATCAGTCGTGTTTGCTTGATATTCCCTGTTCAGTTTTCTTTCCGACAAACTAACTAACCATGAAGCAATTTATTTGTTGTTGACTACAAAACCAAAATGAAATTAAAACTTTACGTGTTTGTGATTTTTCACAGAAATTTAGGGCAGTCTTTTGTCAACTCGGGTCAGTTACGTTCATAGTCTCATTCCATACGATGTTATCTATATTTACGTTAATATCTTTGGTACCTATATGATGTAAATGAAGCCATATGCGTCGACCTACTTGCCTACTGGAAAATGAATTAACAGACTGAGCTAGTGTTGTGCGGATTACCCCATTGCTAATGCCGGTAAACTCGGAACATTTTGGATGAATTGTATAAAGTTTTATCCAACAGGTGAAAAATAAACAGCAGCGCTCTGGTAAAAGCAGTGGATGATTAATTTGGGAATTAGGAAACAACTAAATTGGAGGTGCTTTCGAAACTTGAGACTCTTGCTTGAATAGGTACATACAAAAGGTTATCAACGTGCAAGCAGTCGACACTGAGAAAGAATACTTGGAGTATACTTACAACCCACAGGAATAGATAAAATTGCGGGAGATAACTGACCTTCCAGCGTTTTCACTTATTTGTGAACAAGTCCTTAACGTACAGAAAACCATTTGAAAAGCATTTGTAAACCAGTTCGTAAACTTGAAACAGTAAGGTCTTAAGACTTTATGAAAACTTTTGTAGTCGGTTGCAAAACGCCCAAAAATTACATTTTAACTGACAAGGCAACCATGTAAACGCGTCAGCTGCATTGGTGGAATAACTAAGCTCTGTCCGAACAGCGCAATCTACGCAAACCTCTCGATATACCTTTGAGCGAAAATCATATTTTGATCAAATCCTGAATCACACGACCGATTGCAAAGGGGTCTGTGTAATTTAGTCCAACAAAACATTTTGACAAACATATTTTTATTGCTTCTGATCATACTTAATTGTTGTGTGTGGATAAGAAAATCGATAAGTGCGTAGAACCACACAAACCCGAACGAGAAATCGCTAAGTAAGCTTATGTCGCTCGTCAATGGTCGCGATTTGTTTACGTGCAATTATGTGATGAACCACATTAAAGGAAAGAGGTTGTCTGGTAAAATGGAATATATTAGTGCCCCAATAAATGGTATGATTTTGCAAATTCGGCAAAGAAACCCCTCAAGCAATTTTTCCATCCAGAATGAATCCTCTTTTCGATAAGAGTTAACAGACGTATCTTGAAATTGCGCACATGTTGCAGACGTGCATAAACCTCAATGGATAAAGCACGAATAAGCTTGTCTGGCCCCCAAAGAATAGTCAATTCTGTTAAATTTAAATGCTATGTTGATAAAATTAAATTCTTCAAAATGACAAGTCAAATAACATTTGGGTCTCGATGAATTTTGTTTCGTGGTAATGACACATAAACACAAGCTATTTTGTGTTGCCTGTTGAACCTCATAAGACTCAGACTGATTTTAAAATCTTCACTAACGTTTGTCCAGCATACTTTTCTTAATCAAATGAATTTCAACTGAGTTATACCGCAATCCACAACATCTGTGTTTATTCTAGTTCTCTAAGTCTCTAGCTGTATTGTATTTTTACTGACACAACGTTGAAGTGTAAGTCTATTAACTTACACGGAATCAATACATCGTGGTTTGCATGGCAGTTTTCAAACAAACTGCTCCGTTATGGGGTAACATGAATTGACTGGACCCTTGTATTTCGCTACAAAAATGTGACTCGCTGGCTTACAGAGTTATTTGTATGTAACGTCACTAATTTATATCGGACTGTCTGCGCGTATTTTATCTTGTTCCTACCACAAAATCGCCAGTCTGTTGCCTGGGCATGTATCAGTTACTGTGGAACGTATTGTGATAAAAATAGCTTCAAAAGTGCATAATTAAGTAATCAGTTAAAAAATATTTATGAAGGAGATTAAAGTAACACTGGTGCCTCTTTGTTTCAGTTACAGCTTATAACAAAATATTTCAACGTCGTTGAGTCCTGTCAAGACGTTAAAATGTCTGTTGATTAGTCCTAATTATAGGCTTTTTATTTAGTGTGCTGTCCAGTTTTTGAATCATTGTTGAAAATTCGTTATAATGTTCGACAAGTTTGAAAATCCAGATGATCTCAAATTAAACACCACCTACACTTAATCACGGCCTCCAGATACAAATAAATCATACGCTTTGCTATATTAAAAAAAGCAGTAGACTCAAGTTTTTGTTTTCATTAGAACTCAACAGCATTGCACATATTCGCACTCCGAACCCCTTGTTTGTGAGACTGACATGCTAACCACAATTCCTGTGGCATCTTAGCTTTGTGGGATTAGTTTTAAAGTTGCACGAACATTATGAAAGGAAGATAAGCGCAGTTGCATTACTCACTGCAATCCATGAAATCGTTGTCAGCCCTTCTAAGTTAAGTTGAAGCTATTGCACTCAGTGAGACAATTCAGCGTGAGTTAACTAATCGACTGTAGTCCGAGAATATAGATTGTTTCAAATTAAACATTAAACAGAATAATTTTGCCAGATTTTCCTCCGAACTGATCACGAGGGCCAGAGTGCAAATTCCGGTTTGCACGATGAAATGCACCGTCGGTGAGCTACAATATGAGCGAGGCTAAAACCCAGCGACTTTTTTGAACTAAGTTAGCTGAAAGACATATGAACCCTGGGACTGCGATTAAACGGAGGTGGTGCTCAATCTGAGATGTAATGCTTTTATTCTAACTTACATACTGTGCTCAATTCAAGCTACTTCCACGTTGGTCAGTAAGACTACTTGGTCGCAAAAGCCATTTCAGCTGTTTTGTGTGAAACTGATGGGTGGTTTCAGGTGAGTCCGATCATGAATCAGTGATCGATTTCAGACTTCAAACAATAATGATATAATGGTACAGAATCTTTAGCGACAAAGTCTGTTGTATGTTAATGTAATCCTTGCATTGCAAGCAGTATAAACTGTTTCGATACGATATTGCAGCATGCTCCAGTTTGCCAACACAGTTTTTGAGCAATTTCTCCTGCTTAAAATCATTGCAAGCCTGAGGCTTGTAAAAACAATACCGACAACATTCGTTTACCCCCCAAATACGTAACGTCGTTTTTCTGAGTCTTGGTTCAACTTCCAGATCAACTGTTTGCAAGTAAAACCGACACTAATGACGTTCTAAAAGATCAGCAAATAGTATGCCATATCGCTGCCTGAAATTCCATTTAGTAAAAAAAATTTTAGAATGCAGTTACTTCCATTCTGAACTGGAGTCGGTCCGTACCAGTGACCTCTGTTTCAAAGCATTATTCCGCTCAATTTTTATGGCATTAAACCCTTTCACTGGATTACTATATTTAATTAAACATTTTATCCCCTCATGCTTTTTCTCCGTTGGTTTCACTGTTACGTTGCTGTTTCTTCTATCCTGTTTTACGGAAGACTCTAGTTCAACATTTTGTTTTTCACAGTGTTTCCTCGAAAATGACAGTATGAAATTATGTCATTGGGTGTAGCTGCTTTCAAATAGTTCAGCAGTAGTAATGCTAGGAAAACCGTTCAGTTTTATTAAATATATTTATTCAACGTGCTTCTCTCTGACACCCTTGTGAAATGGTTGATTAACTTTTGGATCAAATGTCTACACACAGAGTTCGCAGCTAAGTGTCTCTCCATTTGTGTCACAATCACATGATGGTTAACAATTTGAACAAATACGTATGCATAATTTCAAGCGATTATGTTTACCCTCATGTTTTCAGTTATTCTTCTCGCAGTTCACCGTGCGTGTACATGTGGCTGGACCTTCCCACATCGTGTGTAACCGAGCTTTGTTCGTTATGTCTTGTTTGGTAAAGGTATTTGTTATTCAAGTAGTATGTTGTGTTTCTCAAAACTAGCTTGCTATCTCGGAAAATTCTCTTAACCCCAAAATGTAACGCGAACAATGGAAAGCTCAACTTCTATAAAAATCTGTCCGTTAAACAAATAAGATGGTAGACAGAAATGATACGTTTTCTGGTTGCCGTTCGTAACTGTTGGTAGGGAACCATCATCATTTTTTGCGGTAACATCAAGGTTATTTATTCTGGATGGTGTCTGTCGTGAATTCGTTAAGCTCGTAAATAATTTATTTTACACGTTGTTCCAACGATGAAAGTTGCATGCTGCCTGATTACTATTCTGTTTCTGTTGAAGATTCTTCCGTTTACCGTTCCCACTTGTGAGTGTGTAGAAAGTTTCGAACATTAATTTCGTGACAGTTCATGAATTTCAACAAAATGTATGTAACTCGCTTTTAAATATTTTGGTTGAAGTCTCAATGAGTGTATAAATGTTTTGAATCTCAAAACATCTCTGAAGTTTTAAGAGTGCACTCGTAAAATTTTGTTTAATTATAGGAGCTCATTGCTGTAGTCTGGTAGCATCATAAAAAGAAGATACCAATTGGGTATCCCTCACTATTCGGTCGACCATTTGTGTACAGAAGCCAGCCCCATAGCTTTGATTAAGACGACCAAATAAACGACGGCAATATTACGCTCCTAATCAGTCTGAGCCTAAGGTAGAATGATTGGACAAATGAACGTTATGAGGGAATTTTTCCGGAACGGACCATTCTGAGAAAATATGTCCGAGTGACTCACGTATAAATCGTTCTTACATCCATGACAATAACTGCTCACAATAGTATGTGTCGGTACGTTTTACTAATTCTTCTACCAACCTTCAAACGTGGTCGGTTTTCTTACCCGTTTCTGCCAGGCAAGTAGACATACTCTACAATGAGTTGAAATTCCCAGAGTTTGGGGCAAAGCTATTGTGTCTGAAAGTGCATCATTATTGATATGTGGATTTCTTGTTTTCCTTGATCTCAAAAGACAGGTAATTTGGGAAAACTCAGTTACATTGGCTTACGGCTCGTAATGAAACCCCATGTTTTAAAAGACGAATGACAACTCATTTTTCCTGATTTGTGAGCAGGGGTTTCAGGATCAACTATAAAGTGACGAAAGCTTCTGTTTGTAACATAAAGCCTTTTACTTTAAACACCGTTCATACTAGACCTGCCTGTTAAATCGTTCGGAAGTACTGATCGTCAGATGCTGCGTCCTGACTATTTCTAATAACTGTAACCACAAACAGTAAGTGGGAACAGATTACTAATTATTGCGTTGAGACTAACATTGCACTTGTCATTCCGCTAACAACTATCCTAATCACATTTTAGTAAAACGATGTTCACAGGCTTAGTTCTGTCGCAGGTTGAAGAAAGTTCAGGCTTTATTTGAATGGCTGGTTCAACAGGAGAAGGGTATGGTCGACGAGTGTTAGTCTAAAGGTCAGCACTATAAAATATTACCCCCAATGGTAACGGCAGCCGTAAGGGTAGATGACCTCTATCATACCAACAAGGGGTAAGCATTTCACAGGGTTACATGAAAAATTGTGCAACCCATCCGATTCAAGGAGTTTTATTGTCAATAACAGCATACAATTCTGTATATCGCTTTAACTCTTGGGGTAAATAATGAGTACAACATTACACAAACCGACAAATGTGAAACTGTGTATATCGTTCGGTCTGGTTCGGAGTTTTGTTGAAACTGATGAAGGCAGAGAAGTGTCATGCCTTCAACACGAAGATTGAATTATTTAGTCATAAACCGTAACATGCAAGTAAACTCCAAACATAACCCCAGCTTTGTTTCACAAACGTACGCACTTAAACTTCCACGTTGGCTAACTATATGGTCCACCCTGGTGAGCGAGTTGAGTCGATTCATCGCTTGACACAAAATTGCTGCTCTCCGTTGGATTGTTTTTACATCTTGTCAACAAGAAAGCAACGTTTGTTCAAAACTGCAAAGCCAATGCACGGAGGCTCGTCAATTAATCATTCTGCAAGGCCATTTAAGTTATATACTCAGATAGTGATTCGGAACACCGTTCATACACTCTAATTACAACAGCTGATGTAAATGGCTTTCACGTGTTCTACATCTTGCTGTGCACCAAATACAATTGAATTTCCAGTCCACAGTGAGTAGGTTGAAGAGTAAAACGTTTCCGGTTTGACTATGCTCGCACGCAACTCTACTGCCTGTTTACCTGTGCCCATATGTGTGTTTGTATAGTATGTGTGAATTGTACACTTGTGCGTGTGCAAACGCATGCAAACATAAAGGAATAACGCATAATCTACACAAATACAAAAAAAATCACAACAGCCAGACATAAACAGCATTGAAGAGCGCAATAGACAGTTAGATAATATCGACAATTGGCTGTAGTAGGCATAAACAGAAAATCTGATAAATGCGTTGTCGCTGTTTAATCTTGATCGCTTTATAGTCAAATTATATCCTTCATCTCCAATAAGGTTTGTGTCGCTGAAATGGACCCATAAGGTTAGTAGAACGCTCCATGTGGGAACTTTTATAGCGCGAGCTGCTTACCCTAATATTCGTTTTCAATTGATGTTTTTTTCTATAGGACACTGTGAAACGTAACAACGACGTTCAGGTAGAATTGTCACTGCCTGACTAAACCGTAATTCACAGGCCAGCAAGAAGCACACCACCAACGACAATATGGTTGATAGTACCGGTTGTTTAAGTACAAAGTGAATCATTATTTCTTGATCACATTTAACATACTTGAAATTCATATAGATTGAACATCACCCACAATTGATCGCAGCTGTCGCATTCCCATAGACTTTCCAGTCGGCCCCTTTCGAAAAGAAGCACTAGACTCGAGTTTCGCTCTCATTAGAGCTC
>JTDE01000655.1:0-20089 GCA_014338405.1 Paragonimus skrjabini miyazakii
CACTAGTGAACGGTTGTGTCAAGGATCGCAGCCAGGGACATAAAAATCACCTGAGTGAACCACTTGTCGTAACTTTCACTCGCCCCAACTCTGGTTATCCACAGAAACAGGTGTCGTCTACAACAAAGAGGCCAGAGGAAACAAGCAGTCTTCCTCTGTTTGACGTCGTATTTGTTTGGGGAAGTGGAGAGAACGGACAACTGGGAATATGGAAACCAAATTCCACGGGAGTTGACAAAGAATGCTGCCAAATATATTGTCCAAGCCCAGAAGCAATTTTTACTAATAAAGTAAGAATGTCGACGGTTAAAAGATAAATCCGTCAAAAAATGCATTAAGGTAATTTTGAGCTTGTTAAACATGTATGCGGACGCTGTTTTAAACAGCTAGGATTGTATCCGTGGTTGATAGAACTGCACATTCAGATCAGCACAATGTGAGGTATCAAAGCAATAGTGTTGAATTTTATGGTCCAAAACTGACTTACAATCTGTCGGACACTTAGACGGTTAACAAGTGGTTTTATAAAAGTGGACTTTTGGTTTAGTTACCACAGTTCAGTGCAAGACACTGGCGTTGCTAGAAGTGTTAATCTTTAAACAGTATTGTGAATGCCGATGGACCCGCTTCCTGTTTGCGCGTAAAGAGAATCAGGAAACCCAACAAATCTTTATAGAACGTCCCTTATACCTATCGGCAGACAGTGGTTTCAATGAATATGGCATTGTGTGCGGTGACAAACTAACCCATTTAACTTTTTTGAGTTTGCATAAGAGTGTTTCTTGTCATTTCCAATGCGCTGGCAAGCATGGTCTTGGTGTAATGATAGGTTTATAAATATGAGAAATATTTGCCGGTGAATTTGTCCACAATGTGGGAAGGAGAATTTTCATGACCCACTAACTACTTGTAAATAGACTGTGCTACTAACTGTTTAAAAGTAGTGTAGACTTGAAACGTTTTTATCCAACCACTGACGGAAGATGTAATTGCATTATGGCAGTATCGAAAGCTGTTGAAGATGGTGGAGATAACAACAGTAATCATAAGAATGATAATATTAATAGTTGTAGCTGTACTACTTATCCTGTAATCAAACATTTATACAAACGTTTTACTCAAAACATTCAATGCGAATATATACTAGGGTTTGGAGGTGTCCCAAGTGAAGACTGGTTTCCCAAGCTTCTTGGTGTTCAGAAAAAACCCTTTAACGAATATCACTTGAGCTTGGTCATGGAATTGCGATTTGAGGCAAAAACTAGTAAATATTTAAAAAGCGTCCTTTCCTGGTAAACTGATTTGGTGCTATGTGAAATAACATTTGTACTTTTTATAACAACCAGTAAATACCTAAGCAGAACAAAAAGTTTAGACCAAAATCACATTTCACTGAAACGCTTGAGGAAAATGAGTTCTGTGACTTATTGGCAGAACAAAGGTTTATTACATACTTGCTAATAAAAACAAGATTATGTACCGTTAAATGACGATTTACTGTAAACCTTCTAATCAATGTGTCCATACACTTTAATTAAGAAAAGTAAAATGGCACTGCAATTAAAATGAGTGAATGCGTGAACTGAGTGACCCGGTCTATTCTGCTTTCGAAGTGATCAGGTACTTTGAGCTCTATCCACACAAAGCTGTTGATGACTGTATAAATATGACTGTTTGACTGCGCATGACACTTATCCCGCTAGACACACAAGCACGAGATCTTAAGTGTAAATTCTAGTCTGGATCAGAATAAACACTACTGATGAGCTCCAGTGAGAGAAGAGCTCTAGTCTAGCACTTCCTTTCGAGGTGAGCTAGTTGAACTGTTTATCTGAATATGAAACCTGTGAACAAATGTGGGTGGTGTTTAATTGGGAGTAGTTCACTTATGTTTATTTGAGAATCTACGCATTGCTAATACTTCCTGTTCGCACATAGCATACTGATGATGACGATGATGATGATGACGTCCATCTGCTACGAATGACGATGGAACACTATATTGTCCAGTTTTGGGGTGACGGAATGTGCCCCAGCAACCGTAGACAAAAAATCACTTAGGGTTTTCGTTGATTCAGCTTCATCCTTTCAGCTTCATCCCATCAGATATACTTTTTCTTCCTTAGTTTGACCGTCGCTGCATTTTCCAGCAGCAGTTCCACAGGTTTCAGTGAGAACGCCAGTTTAGTTTCAGAGACTTCCTATTTAGACAGTCTTCGAGTAGGTTATGGGTTGTCCATGTGAACTTTCTTGAAAATTCGGTTGTCTTTTATTTGCTTCACACATCTAGTCATCACCTGCGTACCTGACTAAGCGGGAGTCTTTAGATCAGTGCCACTGTTGAAACCACTGAATGGAATTGTGTGAGAGCCCAGTCTGTCTCACGCTCCTGGATAGCATCATAATTCTAACAGGTATGATAACATAAGTGGTGTATGTTCAGTGTTTAAAAATTACCAAAAACACGGGGCCGGTTTGTTAGGTATTGAGGGTCAACATGTGTGCATACTCACTACAGTGTTCTTAAAATGTTTTTGGACAAACAGGTGACGGAGAAACAAGTTATCATAAGCAATCAAAACCCCTCTGTTTTTGAACGTTTTCTGAGTATTTAGGTTTCCTTACGATCAGTTATATAGGCGTTTTACTTTCAAAAAAACAGAAAAACTGCTCCAACGCACAGTTTCTCAGTTGATCCATCTAGTCGGAAAGCTATTTCACAGAATTGTAAGTTTACTTTGGCAAATAACATTAAAAGATAAAAGATACAAACGTCAACTCGAAGAAATGCATGCCAGAAGGCATCGGCTCTCTTTGTTTTGAAATTTCTTTAATTCCGTGCCCCCCCCCCCTAAATGATCTTGAACTTTCACTGGCTGGTGGATGTGCTCATGGTTGAATTCAAATGAAGCAACGGTCAAAGACAGAGGATTATGTGACAAGTAGATCAACCATCCTCAGTCAACTTTAGGACGGGATGATAGTTCACCCGAAATTAACCTGTAAACAGCCACTGATAACAATTTATTCCGACGTCGGAATTTTCTCATGTGAGTCACGGGTATCTCGGTAGCCCAGTGTGCACTGTTTGGCCTATGAAATCCGGTCGTCAAACCAGCGGTATGGTTTTTCAATTAGGTTGAAGTGTCATATTGTGTCAAACTTGCTAAAAAGTACTTTGGACTGACGCTGGATAGTGTGGACTCTGATTACTTACAGTTTTCACTATCATAGAGAAATTACCGCCAGGCCCCGCTTTGAAAAGTGGTATTAGAGACTCGTTCTTGTTACAGCTCGTCAGTAGTGCATATCTGCAGTGAACTAGGCTGAATAAAATTACTCATTGAAATGTATGCTGTGATCAGCCGTAAAATATGTTTACTTTAAATCAGTTCAGTCCACTGCTACTCGTTTGTCAAAACGGATGTCTGAAGATATTGAAAAGCAGTGGATAAAAAATTAACGGGAGATCGATATCAATCAACGCGCGATAAAGGCCATGTTAGTTTTGACGACTGAATTACCAGACTGAAAACAGTTGGATGTAGTGTATTCAACTGTACTAGTCTGGATATGTCACATAAAACTTGTCCGAAAATTTGTTAAATTTTGTGACAATCCATCGATCAAACCAGACAAATAGTTCTTTCTAGACTCTTAAACGAGAACTTTGAAATGAAATAACAACGAGGCGTATAAATTTGTGATTCCATACAGAATTTGATAGAATAAATAATAGTAACCGCACTGGTGCCTGAATAACCCATTCAATAGTTAGGATGTTTTCCAGTTGACCGAATTTAATTCAAGTCAACAAACAAACCTCTGAACTCTGCACATGGATGTCTAAAAGAACTGCAGCTTCATATGTATACGATTATACAACTGTACAAAGCTAACCGGTCGTAATGTCAATAGAACATATATATGCATGTATATTTTGCAGCAAACTAAGTGATGTTCGTCTGACTATCGTTTCGTTTTGGGGATAACGAATTATGTGGGGAGTGAGAAAAACTTTAAAATAGAAGTGTCCGTGTGTAAAATACAATTTAGTTTAGCTAATTTGTCATGCAATACGAGAACATTTAGTTCTTAATTATGGTTACAGGTGATTGCTAAACGAATATAATTAACGATATAGTTACAAAATCGTACACTAATTTAATGTATCAGGTAAACCTATTTAACTTTGAGTTGAATTGTTTTTCCTATCATCTTCCTGCGTTTTTCATACCGTTTATTTTATTGAAAGGTACTTATTCAAAAGTCTATCAATGGAAGCGATAAGCAGTTGTCACAAGCGCCACTTGTATCCGCGGGCAAATTCCATTCGGCCGTTTTGACTGAGGTGAACGGTTTGATAATGTTCGGTAAGCACAACTCCAGTTAAGGACTTATTAATTTTCAATGTTTCAGCGTGACTTTCTTCCAGAAATGAGACAGTACAAGGTCGACTCATATCTGGTAGGTATCCCTTTTGTGTGAACTAGCAGGAAATGCTTCATAATAGGATAAATGAGCCACATTTTTCACTAATCAAGAACAAGTCGACTCAAATAAGTTGCAGAAACATTCGTTCTATACTAGAAAGTTAGGATTTACACCTAAGGTGGGAAGATGTTTAGAAAAACCTTGACTGCCAACCACGCAAAAAATGTGGAGACCTCTTCATAGAAGAGGCCCATTCAAAATAACAATCGTTATTTAGAAACTTGATGAACTGTTGAATAGTGTCGTACACTCGAAAACCAGGTCACATTTGTGGCATTTTGTACAAGTAAAACTGAAGTGGTACAGTTCTGAGAAAGAGGATAAGCGAGATGTGAATGGATTTCCTAGAATAATGTAACGGTGACGATGTTTTACTAATAAAATCTATTGGTAGATTAGGTGTGTTCAAAAATGTATTTGTTTATTCTCAGTCAGCATGCCGTGATCACGATGACCATTGCGATAGCTAATTTGGTGAATTGATTGAAAATCACTGAGGCGGAAAATATCGAATGACAATTTAGTGACTGAAATAAATTCTGTTTCAAAATCTAGTGACAGGATGATGTCTCAAAAAATTATCTTTCAGATATATGACAAGAGTTAGCGTGAAGATGGTTTCATTGTTGACAGAAAGCAAGTGGTAGTTGGCAGAACGTTGTGATAACTATGGTAACCAGTAAGTCAGAATAAACCGTCCCGAATATATGAAAAATTAACATAGGAAAGAGCAGCACCATAAAAGTTGGGAAAATCTTTAATCACGTCATGCGCAAGTCATCCGGAACCATCAATGGAATGCTACTCAAAAGAAAATGTGGACGACGCATTTAAAATGAAACGCTTCACTGGGAAAGGATGTCTATTGTATAAAAGTAAGAGAAAAAGATTTGATAAGACGAGTTGGAGTGAATTAAAATGGAGTGAGTCATGTTGTTAGGATACGGGGAAATAACACACTCACTATAAACTTGAAGTCTATCAATGCGTTGACTGAACAACCTTGATCATGAGTTTATCAACTGGGGTTAACATAATAATTATTGCATCTACCCTTGAGACAAACGAGCACTCCGGGCAAATTGATATGGTGATCGTTCAGTTGTTAATTGGGATATATCTTTTACGAGGTCAACTGCGCAATGTTTAACATGGCTGCTTCATGATAACATGGATCGCAGTTCAACCGCACCTTGCGGTACTCGTATGACCAGATGATGGGTTTCAACAATGGCCAGATTTGTTACAGAAGTTACTAGCTGACGTATCTATTTGAATGTGAACTGTGCATTTAATGTAAATCAGTCCATTCCCTAAACAAACATCGGGCAAAAACAATCGTCCAACAACGCGGAATGATACAGTGAATGTTTCTTCTAGTTGGATACGATTCATTATTATCCACAGTCACTTGATAGAACAACTCAGTGAATTATGTTAGCATGAAAGCTAATATTATTTCCTCATCATGTTTGACAGAAGTTCTGTCTGTCATGTAGCCTCATTTCAGGCTGAAATCCAGGGTATATCTTCGTCTACACATGGTTGACTCATGAATACAATTTAAAGTCTATAACTGTGCTACTGATCTTTCCATATCTAAGTTGCTTGTCATTTCAGCTGTTATCTTTTGCAGAAAGATGATTCAGTTAAGGGTTTTACTGTGTATAGCCAAAACATCTCCCCACAATAATTTGGATTATTTTGCCACGCCATGATGATCAGAGTTTCAACTGAGTAATCAACATAAAAACATTTGACTGTAACAAACCCCCGGAGACTCACAGATTTAAAAAGAAGGGACTTTCGAGGCGATAAACAGTTATTGAGAGCATCCACTCTTTTTCGGTCTAATTTAACGACAAAATCTACCGAGCGATCTTTCTCTCTTCCTACATAAATTCCAACAACACTAATATATATGAGTACAACCCAGAAGTAGTTTATGAGTCTCACGGCGAATATGAGGGTCTCTTCTAGAGGCAGACACTCTCTCTTCTTGGTCAGTGTACGCCGGTTCCGATTATCTTTGGATGAAGTCATATAGTCATCGTTAGTAACACCCTGTACAGCAGGCAACTCTGTCATAATAACCCATTGTGTCTTGGCACCACTGGTATGGCATATGGAGATTTTCACTTCTACATCCTTAAGACTTCGTTCTGTAATCGAATTGGTAGCTACCACAATAGTAAATGCAGTGTTTCGGTCAGAAGGTATTCAAGTCTATGAATAAACGTGCCCAAAACCAACCCGTGACCTCAGTAAGCGACAACTGTTCATTCATTTTATTTTTGCATGTGCCGTTACTCGTCGCTCTTTAGAACTTGAACATGCTTGACAGAAGACAATCTATCTGAAGACAGCTGACGATGTATATTTGTATATGAGCTTATGTATGTTTGTGAGTTCGCCTCCGAAGATGAAATTTCATGGTTCCACAAAAATGAAACCTAGATCGTAGTTTGAACCAAGTGGCTAAATCTGTGGGACCAGATTGTTTATTATTATTGCGTTTGGATACATGACCGAATATGACGGCTACTGTTTACTTTCATAAACCATTATGCATTTACACCAAAATTCCCATAAATATGACACTGCCTGGTCCATTGAGTAATTTGGGCAGATTTTCATCACCACATGTGGTCTTCGTGGTCGCTCAAATCACCAGTTGCAAACGATGTCAAAAGATAGAACTATGTTGCACTCAGTAGTGTGCCGACATTCGCAACATCCCTAGTTATTCTACCTAGCCAGTCTTATATATTTATATTGTTTAACGGAATTTTTTCCACGCTGCTACTTTTGAAGGAGATTATTACGTTTGGCTTACAACCACGGTCACCAACCCATGACCGAGTTGAGTATTTTTGTTATGACTTGACACGCGCAGTCGATCATAGTCGGTTGTTCAGTTTGTCGTCAGTATTCTGCACAACTTCATGGAGTGAACTGAAATTGACCAGGAAGTTTCGACACATTGAAATCACCGTAAAGTGATCCCGTAGACATAGAGCATGCCAACCGCTTTTATGGAACCCAACCTTGTAGATTGCCATCCGACGGGGAGATAGTTTCCACTGCTTCCAATCTAACAACCAGTCATTGGTTGAAGTCAAGAATTTTATTCTGTCTGACCGCGACCGCATCGTCCCAGTCACAATTTCCTAGCGATGGACTATGACATACCCTACTAGTGATTGGTATCGTTTTGACGAGTAGTCTTTCAGTGGTTTACATCACGCGGAACTTCTGAGCGTTACGTTACTGGTGGAGAACTTTGCGTTTAAGTGTTAGGTAAGAAAAACAGCAACTCCTCAGTAGTTGACGAAGTGAGTTTAACTGACAGCGATGAACGGAAAAGCCGATAAAACAACATGACCATGAGGTATTTCTTTAATTATTTCTGATGTCGAATTTCCACGGTACTTACCGGTTTTTCTTTCAAGCCTTCTTCTCCCTAAATGCGTTACAATTTAGCAACAACAACATACTTATGTGCCTCGAAACTATCTCATTCTGTGTGTGTGGTCTTTGGTACAACTAGGATTGGCGTGAAACTGGTGCAGTAATTGTCGCTGACTTTGTTCTTGAAATGCAACAGACTCTAGAATTCAATTTGGTTTGAAACCAAACCGTATACTTTTAGCAAAATATGAAAACGTCATGAGGATTTTGGTCAGGTTTAGTTTGGGACCAACAGCAGCAAATATTTTATGGTACTGAAAAAGTGAGTTGAAACTATGAACGTCCTACCAATTACTGATTGAATACACATACACTTCTGATTGGTCGTTTTTCAAGGCCAGTGACCGAAATTTCATTACTGTGAATCCATCTACGTTAAGAAGGCTTTGGTCATCATAGTAAAATAGACGGAATAAGCTAAACTGTATCCCTGTGAGACTTGATTAGAAAGAAATTCACAAAGGCCTTAAAGAGCCCAAAATTATTTCAGACGACATTCCTAGATGACCGTGTTCAAGTTCGATCAACAGGTTGATCTCAATGGTGAAAAACTGCGACTGAACGCAAGATAATACGATTTGTTTATTTTGTTTCCAATACATTTGAAAACTTCAAGCTGACCGGCGAGAGCATTTGGCCACGGCTTTCGTATACAAATAGACTTCCTGTCAGACTATTTCTAAAAGATACTGATTGGAAAGTCTACCTGAACTTGAAGGCTGTTATCAAACGTGAATGATGCTCAACTTCAGAATAGCCAAATCTCCGACCGCTCATCCGTAATATCTTGAGAATCAGTCAAGGTAATGCAAGCAAACTGTGCAGTGTTACAATTATTTCGCACATTACAAAATCAAGTGCACAGAACAAAAGGGCGAAACATGTATGATCACATCCATTATCCTTGTAAAAACCACACCACGTTTGACTACTACTCAAAGTACCATTTTTAATCGATTTTCATTTTGTTTGTTTATTGAAGTGATGGTATTATTTTTAAAAGATGCTTTTGAATCAACTACTAAGGTATACCTCTAGCATCTGTTCAATATAAAGTGATCTATATATAAGCGATTGGATATTGATTAATTTCCCTACCATGAAATACTAAAATCACCCATGATCAGACTCCAGGAATTTTGAGTAGAATAAACAATCTTCTGGTACAATATTCCAATAGGTGTTATCAACTTGTACAAAGGCGGAAAGTGTCGATAGAAAGTGAAACCCACTGCATTTCTCGCCAGTGTCCACCAGTAACACACATTTTTGCCACGACCGGCAGGTGAGTTTCGGTCTATCGTATCGTGTGACCACCGCATCGTTGACGCCACCTTGGGCATTACTGAACCGTCGTGTGTAAACGCTCAACAACGTTCCTCTGCGGGTAATGTCCAGATTGTCCGAGCTCCTCCAGAGTAGGCACATTCACCCTACCGGTGGCTCCAATCGACAATCCCATGATCAGGTTGAAATGAATAAACTAGATCTACACCCATTGTCAGAGTATATCACAGTTCATCAGTTATATTTCCTAGAAATGTACACAATCGCGAAGCTACCTACACGCATTGGGAACACATGGTCTTCAGTCACGTTCGCCATAGTCAGTTATCGACCTCACTTATCGGACGCTTTTCTGTTGGTTGATTTCGATCGAGTGACGTCACTCAGTTGATTCGGCTGAACAAAGCGATGCACAAACTTGGCATGCTTCACGGTGTATACAAATTGGTTGAATTGCACAGTTTTTATTATGTGCTTGTTGGTTCAGATTTCCTAAGTTAGTCTCGACACAACAAAGCTCAAATTACTCCAGAAGGTGACGTCAGAAGTTCACGATAATAACTGATTCCGATCAATCAAATCATGCATCTTTCTTCCCGTTGATTGTGGAGCTCAGTTGCAACCTGATTGTATATAATTAGGAACCGTTGTCCTGGCACAATAGCTTCTGGTTACTTACGGTTATTTTATTTTCGTTTTGGAAAATGAGAGATTCTAGTCCAGTCAACCGTGGTACAGCCAATGGCCTCATGGGTGTTCTGGAAAATGACTGAAAAGTGGCGTTTGCCAGATAACCTCGACGCAAATTCCAATCCACCCGACTCACTGATCGTGTTTCATTTACAAATAATCCGGCAAAACAATAGAAAGATTTGCTCCATTAGCAGACGTCTACGAGGTATAAAGCGTTAAACGAGGGATTGGGTAGGTGACAAGTATCCTGAGAATCGACTACATCTTACGGATCCTGAATTCTCAAGGGACATATCCATCAAAACAACCTACGTCAATGAAATGTGGTCCAGCATAAGAGAGTACGGGATTGCAAACGATGGTTTTGTATCTCTAAAACAAGATCTAGCTAGCTGAACCCACACATTTCCAACGATTAGTTGAATAAATGTTTCGATTCATCATTGTCTTAATCCGATCTCTCGGATTATTCGTTGTTGGGCCGCTGTTCTCATGCGACGCGTTCGAATAGAGGTAAACTTCAGCAGTTAAGGTGTTTCCATGAGTTTGATGTCCCCGACTAATAACGACAATATTTCATCGACGAACTGTAAACTGCCCTGACTATCTATCAACGTTACTGCTCCCCAGGTATATAAAACCAGCAGCACTCCGGAGAGGTGCAACCGTCAACAGCAGATAGATTTGGCGTAGAGAAAAGAACAGACCCCAGACCTTTTGAATAGCAACTTTAACTAGTTTAAATTTAGTTATTTGTCCAGAAGGAATTTGAATTACAACAGTACAAGTCTGCTGTATAACATAGATGGATTACTCTGACGCTCACCCTCATAGAGGACAATGCATCAGTGGTCGACAATGATAGTTAACTGTCACAAAATCATGGGAAGAAAAACTGTCTATTTTACAGTCAACATACTTGAACCTACTTTCAGGACTTGTCTTTTTGAATACTGTCAAAACATTCACCCTCACACTGTTTAAACCTCGGAAACAAGTAACTAAGCTGCAAATGACAGTAAGACGAAATCGGTAAGATAGCTAATATACGGCTTCATTTCCTCGCCTTATCACTCATCACAGATCACTCATTAACACCTCAGTTACGTAATCACATGACTCAAGAAATTGCTTCCAATTAGCCACCGTATGTCATGACGTCTCTAAAGGCAGGCATCATGAATCACAAGAGATACAATTAAAAAGATTTGACCATCTGCCTAGGTTTCCCTGCGTCAATCCATCATTTTTACACTTTGCACTCCACCTGATTCCATTGTGACATCTTAAAAAAACGATTGGTTGTCATCCTTGGAAAAATATAATCTAAATATCTACTTTTGCCTTCTAAAAAGCTGAACAATTACATCAGCTGGCTCCCATTATCATACGTTCGCTCACCCGCTGATGGCACTCGAGGCATACTACTGTTCCAGAACAACGATGTTTGAATGTTTGAATATCAGTTAGGAATAACTACAAAGTTTGCGGAGTAGAATGTCGGGATCCTCGAAGGATAATATTCGGTGTCAGAGTAGAGCCGAGGAACAATTTGTACCTCACAAACTGTTATCATTTTGAAGTCAGTCAGAGGTGATTTCAGTGTAGATCCATCAGCATCATGTACCTCGACTTGGCTCTGAATGTAATATGGTACGTAGAAAAGGGTCGTACTCGGCTTTGAAGTCTACGGATGTGATTAGATTTTTTAAAGACGTTATTTGCGAGTATGTTAATCCGCGTTTTACTAACGTCATTTTCCTGATCTCCTGCCAGGCTGCGGGCTTCAAGGCCAAACAGGTTGGGATTTCGTGGTGCAGCCGAACAGTGATAAGCCTCTTCCGTATCCCCGCTGTTTATTACCCTCGACGGAAAGCCTACACTTGCCCCCAACCGCACTCCACAAACCACTACTGACTACCAAACAACTGATACTTAATCCTTCGGAGAACACAGAATTGGTTGCTGTTTATGTGATGTGTGGTGCTTCAGTCAGCGTCGTGCTTGCAGACCTGAGAACCGCGCCTTCGAACACAGTAAGTTGTGGAAATATTGTCCGAAATTAATACCTGTCAACAGCAGATACAAATCTAGTACATAAATATATATTGCCATGTTAACTTGATAAACAGGATCAATTTGAGTAGAGTACAACCGTACTCAACTCTAATTTTACCGCAAGTCTGTGGTTTCTTTCTGTACACGAAAGTGTTTTGTAGTAATGGTTAGGTTCCCTCTTCTCTTTCGTTTGTTCTTAGCTAAGGCTCCTTTTGTAATCCCTGACTGTGTAGTATTCAATCGTTAGCGCAAACCACTGATGTACTGTTGTACTTGTTGTTGTATGCAGGTTGTTGTTGGGTTTCTTTGTTGTTACCAAGTCACCCTATCAAGATTCATTCACTTTTCCCCACTGTTCTTAAGAGCCGTCGTACCTTCTACCGACCTTTCGTGTATGGCCGTTTATTGCAGAACCAACAGTGCCTAATCGTTTTTAGTTTCTTCTGAACTGTAACACCTTGACTATTCTTGTCAATTCTAACAGATGAGTAAAACCCACTGTAAGATAAATCCTCACCACGTATGTACACCTCAACGCCACCGATTTGTTAGGATTAGAAAGAAACGAAACTTTTATCTTGGTCACTCTATAAGATCGACGGATTCATCCTGAGATGATGTAAGCAGACTCACTGAAGTTTAACTGCACAAAAGCTAGCAGTTGTGTATAAAATGGGTTATGAACAGAACATTGGATATAAATTCTATCCGACTCCTTTACTTGAAGTCGTGTCCGAATTAAAGGTATTTGTGAGTGACTGCAATGATAACTCAGTGAAGTAGATTAACCCTCGATCGGTTGACTGCGGATGAATTAGCTTGTATACACATGTGATCTCTGTAGTTTCAATTTGACTGCTCCTCATGTACAATGTGATTCACGAAAAGACATGTTTGACCGATAGTTGCAGACGTTGGTCCACAGTAAAAGTACTTTATCAGTCGGTGTCGGATGAGTTTGGAAATCGTCCAGACATACTTGTCGATCGTCTCCGAGAATAAGATATATATTTTTATGAGGCATAGTGTACTTCTCTAGATTAGTCTGACATAAAATGACAAATGGAAAACAAATGGGGTCGTGACATGAAGTTATATTGATCTGCTGACGGATCTGTGATATGGCAATCCAGGTCTTGAGGACATACGAATGTTGTGAGTTCAGTTCCTCTGCGTTTGAATATGGCAAATACATCTGGAGACTTTGGCAGTTAGAACGCGTTGGACAAGTGTCACTGAACAGCTTAATGTAGGACATATAGCGTTTAACGTATGTAACTCGGAAAAC
Source organism: Paragonimus skrjabini miyazakii (assembly GCA_014338405.1). Classification (NCBI taxonomy): domain Eukaryota; kingdom Metazoa; phylum Platyhelminthes; class Trematoda; order Plagiorchiida; family Troglotrematidae; genus Paragonimus; species Paragonimus skrjabini miyazakii. Next base: position 13,292 of record JTDE01000655.1, read on the forward strand.
TCAAGTTTTGCGCTCTATTTTGAAATATTCAAACCAAACTCTCTCGTCTGAATGTGAAAACTTTTGTCTTTTGTCAAATAATACACTTCCATGTCTGGCAGGTGCCAACTGATTACATAGGAAATAGCTCACTTAAACCTACACTGAAAATGGTCAATCTTAATCACAGAGAGCACGCACACCAAGGATCGGATTCCACTTGTTCCTCTGAGTGAATTGAACAGTTTAATTCAAATTTTCCCAGCAACTCAATTTCTTTAAAGTTCATTATTTCGAGGTCTGTAGAATTAGTAGAAAAAGGGCATAGAAGTGACTGGCAAAAATGGCTAATTCCGAACCGGTTCATTCTTTGGTTCAGGCTCTTTATCATCTCAAGTTAAATTGTTGCTTAGTATAGTTTGTAAAAGTGATATTCATGTAAGTGACCCTACCAAGTAATTTCCTGTAACAACAACTGACTGTTGAACAGTTTAGGGGCCTAACGGTACCAACCTATCAAGGATTGAATTTATATAAACCTGTGAATAGGCTTGGAGGACACAGCGATTGTTCTCCTCTTTGTTACCTGGCGTGTTATTACACTTTTACCACACCACCTCTTAGCTGACCTTGTAAGCCCTAACTCATAGACGCAGGCATACCGTTTGTGTGTCTCAGCGCCCAATAAACGAGACTGTGTCCAAATTGTCTTTAATATTCCCAACAAAAGGAGGATGAGCTGTTCAATGGGAACAGTGAGTCAGTAAGAATCGAAATTCAAAATACGTCAGTATATTATCATTGTGAACTTACATGTATTCATATAGTCCAATAATTGGTCCACTTAATTTTTGCCAGGTTTGCAATCAGTCCAAAATGGATTTTATCACAGCATAGCGTTGTCTGCATTATAAACAAACGTGGTGTGTATAACAAAGCAAGCAACTTTCGAGTTACAGGATAAAACAATGAGATTTTCTACTCATTCAATCTATCCTACTTTCACACCATGAATAGAGTGTACAGGAGTGGTGAGCTCACAAACTTTGGCTTGAGTCACACACAATCAATACGAATTGGCTACCTTAATGCATTTGAGTCCACCTATGAAAGAACGTAAATCCATTGATGTTATCTGACGTAACGCTCCGTACATTCTGGTCATATACCTGCAAAGATCTACATCATCTTAGTCATGGAGACGTGAATTAGACTAATAGACCGAAGGCGTATTATGGGGTACGGACAATCAAAATATATGGGACGGAGGATTGTCAAGATAGCTGCGAAGTCAGAGCAAACTGTTTTTGAACAAAAGCAGGGAGCTTGATGTCTGTCTTTCGAAGTTTCGGCAAACTGCAGGATGATTTTTCGGGTATTCCGACAAATCTCATTGGAGTTATCATGAACTGTGCAGCTTTGTACAAATTGGGTTAGATGCCTTATCGTGGATGAGGTAGATTTTCCATCGACAACTTCAATAGGAAAACCTAATGGGCTCACCCATTGAGATGCAATCGTAGAACGACCGAATATTTCCGAGGCCTACCAAAAACAGGTTTGATAATCCTAAAAGACCTATTTCAACAATGCATGACTGTCATTGTTAGGGAGTGGTCAAGAGGTTGGTTAGCGTTTTAACCTGTCTGCACCAAAAGCTAACTGATCATGTCTCAAAAAACACTCATAACTGGTCCATGAGAGAATTCTTCGGATATTGCAACGAGGATTTTGTGTTCTAGCGGTGTTAATTCTCTGTTCATCAAACGTTTCTCCATATGAGACAACAAGTTTCATAAGTAAGCGTGTTATGACGCGTTCCATACAGTTTCCACTTCAGACTGTCTAAACGGACGTCATGCCGTTACTCAACATACCAAATGCAAAGCTTCACTTTGTATTTAAAACATAACAGCAAATGAACAGTGTTGACTTTGAATAAACTCTCTTCTCTCTACTGGGTCACCTTCCACTTCGTAGATGACTGACGACCAAATGCAGCCTGAGCCACAATATACATGGGTAAGGGCTCAATCCTGAAAATCGTGTGGATGATGATGACCAGTTGTTCCTGCTTTACGTAACATGGAACAGCTTTTAGGAGTGAGCTGGGTATCCAAGTATCCCAGTACCTTTTGATTACGAACAAGAGGATCGGTTGTCTCATTCAAATATCTCCAAACATATTGCGTTCATCTGCATCTGCTGAGCGTTAAGTTTTGCTTCAACCTACACAGACGGAACGATGCATGACTTTAAGGTTTTCAAGCCTTCAGAAGAAAAATCACTAGTATGTGCTCTGATTCATAAAATTTCCAGAATTCGACTATAGATCAATCAAGTATTACTGTTGAAATCACTTTGGGTTATCAAACTCCTCCGGACTTTTCATCAGAAAGTAAAGCGAATTAAGGACTACAAATGTACTATTGCAGTGAAGATGAGCGATCGTAACATACTACTCATACCACTGCTATTCAGTGGTAGGACCAGAGCATATATTTTGACATCACACAAGCCGCAAGAAAAATGCAGAAAGGAAAATCAGAGTGCAGCGTCGCCCATAATGGTCCCTGCTACTTAAAGAAACTGAGCATTGACGTCTGCGGCAACCGAGACGGTCTGGGGCCGAATGCCGCGTGCAAATGAGTGGTTTTGTTTCAGGTTTTGTTTAACTACCTAACCCGTGTGTTGATTTGCCGAATAAACAACCTTTGTGTCATCCGCGTTCTTAGATCACAACAGTAGTATTAGAAGAACATAAGAAAGTAACCTGCATCAAGCCTACTTTCAAAGTCGATAATGTACTGAATATTTTTAAGCAGATGGTCAGCAATAGCTTGAAACGTGTCTAAAATGTTGACATGTTATTCTCATTCTTGATTATCTTCAACATCAGTGAAAAAATTAATTCATGTGTTCTTTAACTCAGAAGTACATCCAGTGAGAGTTTGGCGTCTGTCAAAACATAAATCAGTAGAACAGTTCAATGAGAATACAATTAGTCCCTACTCCAGTTGGTAGATCAGATAGGATGCTTGAGTCTAATGCCAAAAAGAACTGTACAAAAATCGACTGAAATTCATTAACTCAGCAATTGTTAAACGATAGTCTACAAACACAAACCATCGGAACTTCAATCACAAGAACTGTGTTTGTCACCGATCACAGTCATTATTGCATCATAAAATACTGCCTTGATGGGTGTTTGCAACTCACAGATTCTGACTTATTCTGAAGTCTTATTGATTAGTTAAAGACATTTCTGTTCAATACTGGCACTGACTTTGTGTTTCGAAGCAATCTGCTGGCCACGTTAAGGTATCACTGGTTTCACGTAAGTCGCATGTCGATAAAGGTCAGCTTTCTGTGGAAGAAGTTCGGGACTTGATATATTTCTTAGAACTGCTTTACTCGGATGATTTTACTTGAGTTTCCGGCCCTTTCTGTAACTATTATTTGATACTTACGGTTGGTCGTGAGTTCATCTTCTCTAGACAAACCATACTGTAGTCTGAAGTGTGTGTGTGTTTGAAGAACGGAGTGTGATAACACTAGTGAAGTGCTTTGCAACTGATGAGATTAGTTACTACTCCAACAAAACTATAACAGCGAAAACGCTCGGATATCCAACCAACGATACACCTAACTTGAGGCAACAAAAAGACAGGGCGACAAGCCTGTCTATGCGCCCCGTCAAAAGTCCCAAGTATATAATTCATAGAGGACTTGAAAGAACTATGAAAATCAACCGCCGATTAGAATCTATTTATGCAACGACATATAGTGAATAATTATGACTCAAACCGGGAGCCTTTTACTGTCATCAGGGAATTTCGGTAGCCATATCAACCAAGTAGTCGATATAGATTTTAAAGAGTCGTCTCTGACAAGGTGTTTCACATCATAAGAACGCCATGTCACTTTCTGTAAGCGTTTACAATAGTAAAACACTTCATCTATCCAGTGATTCTGGCAAGTCAAGGTCGTTGCTACCGACTAAGGTTGTAGCACTACCTGTCATGAAGACTTCGGTTGATATTTCAGTACTGGTCAACAGATGTAATTGTGTGCAACCAGATATGCCACTGTCCTTGTTGGAGCAGTCTTCGCATTAAAAGGCAGTTTACTGTATTAGAAAAGTCCTCAGTGCGTGTTAATTTTCAGAAGTTCCTTGTAGTCTTTTGCAAATTCCACTTGTTGGCAGGCTTCACCCAATTTAGCGAAAGAAATACTAACATTTGCCTTCGAGAATAGATCTTCTTAGAGGCGTACAGAATACTGATGGGTACCCAGGGCATCGTGAAGATCCGTAGAAAAGTCGATAGAGACACGGGCGGGACTGTTTGTCTTCTTAGCCACCATGGCAAGCGGTGTCCACGCCGACTGGCTGAGACACTCCCGATTCGTATAACCCGTCTAACTCTCCGTGCATGACAGTTAGTATGGCATACACAATCTGGGGCTTCGAACGGAATAGACTTCTGGAGTTTTTGCATAAGGGCAGACTGTATTTCATCTTTTGCAGCATTTAAGGCTACCTAAGGTCGTGATGGCGTGTCTCTGACAATGGAAATCGGTGGGCTGTGAGTTAATTTGTTGCAGAATCGAAAGCTGATAGTCAACGACGCTAACAGCTTTGAATGCCGTGCCCGGCTGGATCGGTGAAGTTGAGGCTGATCTATTCAACCTAGACCGAGCAAAGCATCGGTGAGCGATCCGTCTGGTAGAGTAGACATTTAGGATTCTCAGGATAACACCCGCTGCTTTCAGTTGGGTGTAAATGGTTCGGATCACCGGTGGTTCTCCGTGTCCGCTTCCAGATGACGGTGAGTTCAGGATCAGTAGCTAGCTCAGGCTGGATCAAGAAGTGGTTGACGGACATCCTAAAACATTGCCATTGTTAAGCAAGGCAGACTTTTAACTTACAGGAGATTGAATTCGAAATGGAAGTGTTTCCGGCAGAGTTCCTTTTGGACTTCGTTTAATAATTGGGCTTTCGGGAGGTGGCTGTGCGACATTAATCTTTTGTGTCTCCATTAGTTGCGTTTGTGTCTTAAGTGCTTTTTAAATGGACAGTGATAGCATTGTTAACAAGGTGTGACGGGCTATGAAAGAGGTCTTTTGATTTGGATTGATCTTACAACCCCCGTTGTCCTTATCATATATGCCCATAGCACTTGCTTGGAATGTCTGATCACGCTACTGGCACGTTTCAAGTTAAGAAGCCGTTGGTACTCAGCAGTGATCGTCCGCAGGTTCGTGTCAAGATCTGGCTCCATAATTTTGAGGATACTACATAATACATCGGTAAATGGCGGGATGAAGACCATTGAAATGGTCATGCATTTGAACTGGATGGTCGTTATTGACTGCAAACAAGAATCACCCATTTTTAAGTCTGAATATTTCACATTACATCACAACGTCATTAACTTTGTTCTTGTCCATTGTGAAAAATTTGTACCGTTTGATGAATAACGATGTCTGCTGCCCGTACATTTTAAAGAAGGTGGAGAAGTGTTAGTGGAGGCCTTGACTCAGCTGTTTCAACTTGTGTGGTCGACGGAGACCATCCCTCCGTGCTGGGGTCACGCGATAATAGTCCCTATATTCAAAAATGGTATCAGGAGCTCTAGTAAAAACCATAGGGGAATTAGTTTGACCCCAGTCGTTTCAAGGGATCTGGCCTCCATCATACTTCGTCGACTCACTGCAGTTCGAGAGTTAAACATCAGAGAAGAACAGGCAGGGTTTCGTTTTGGCCGGGGTTGTATAGATCATATTTTTACCCTTCGTCAAATTTTGGAGCAGCGTCATGTATACTGCAGGCCAACAGTTGCCGTATTTCTCGACTATAAAGGTGCGTTTGAGTCGGTGGATCGATCTACACTCTTAGAGTCGCTTAAACGCAGGGGTGTACCGACCAAGTATGTGAACATACTGTCGGTGCCTTACTCCCATACTTCTGCTTAGGTTAAGGTTTACGGTGAACGGTCTGATAGTTTCAGCACCAGGAGCGACGTTCGTCAAGGCTGTCCCCTTTCACCATTTTTGTTCAATTTCGTCATGAACGAAAGAATGGAGGATTGTCTCCGGCAGTCATAAGATGCCGGTGTGGACCTCCTACCTGGTGGAAGGCTGACTGATTTTGATTATGCTGATGCTAAGGTGTTGCTGTTTGACAGCTTTCAGGCGGCGCAAGCAACGCTAAATGCAATTACACGTTCCGTTAAGTACCTCGGAATGCGCTTTGCAACCTCGAAATGCAGAGTGCTTCTGCATGATTGCTGTGATTACGTAGATTTAGTGTTAGATGATGATGTCGTGAAGGTTGTTGACCAGTTTGTATACCTGGGAAGCTGCATCAGCGGTGGCGGCTGCAGAGGTGTAGGGAATGAAATAGAGGCGCGTATTTCCAAGGCTAGGGCGGTGTTTACTAATCTGAGGCACCTATGGCGACAGAGAGGTATCTCTCTGAAGCTTAAGGGTCGCGTATATCGGACAGTAGTGAGGACTGTATTACTATACGGCAGCGAAATATGGCCGCTCAGAGTAGAGGACGTGAACTGTATTCGGGTATTTGACCACCGATGTCGGCGTTCAATCACTCGTATCGAGTGTGTAACGAGGAGGTTAGAAGGCGGGTGTTTGGTAGTGATTGTCAAACGATTTCTTTCGTTCAGTCCCTAAACTTGCACAGACTTAGATGGTTAGGTCATGTACTAAGGATGCCAGCTAATCGCTTGCCACACCGAGCACTGTATGCCGACGCTGCGGCCGATTGGCGTAAGGTGCGAGGTGGACAGATGATGACCT